>NW_019060367.1:200894-217780 GCF_000696155.1 Zootermopsis nevadensis | reverse complement strand
TTCGATTCCCGACAGGGGTAAAAGATTTTCCTCTTAACCTCTACATCAAGACCAGCCCTGGGGTCCACCCAACCTATTATCCGATGGGTATCGAGGGTTCCATTCCCGCGAGTAAATCGGCCGAGGCTTCAAGCTGACCACTCACCTCCTACAGCCGGAGTCAAGAAAGAGTGGAGCTATACCTCCACTGCTGCACACATCTTCATGCCAGGGACAACGTTTCCTTTACCCTTGCTTCTTTAGCTCACTTTTCAAATAATGGCCTTACAGTTTACTGCACGTTCACAGTTATAACAAACAACTAATGACATCCCTTGAATAATCTTAATTAATGTCCTGATAGCAGATCAAAATTATAAGCAGAATAAATTACTTACACGATTTACATACATATCATTTACAATTTTAATCTTCGCTTCAAAGGTTTTGTACCTGAGTCTAATAGAGAAATAAATTCGTTCTGGTCAGTGACACTTCTAAAGGCCCGATACAGCCAGCGTAACCTTCAGGTTCCGACTTTAAAATTCGGAGCAGGTAAATAGCCAGCGTTCAGTATGATGAATGGCAAAGCAAAGCATTATCACAGCTGACGGCTGTTTGGAGTGGCCATACATTTCTATTAGTCGATAGTCCTCTAGATAAGCTTGCAAGCGCCGGTTGACCACAAACTAACGGGTGGCTGTGGAAAAGAAGACGCTATTCCAGCGGTATCTTGGACAACACTTTGAACCCGATCTGATCCCAACAGCTGTAAGCAACCCGCTGCCTACCGAAATTTCCACCGTGGCTCGCGGACTAATTTTACAAACCGAAGACCAAAATTGCTCTCATTATTTTCACTTAGGGACCCAGGGCTTATATGGCGAAATCTTAATTTTTTCAAAGTACCAGGAAAATAAATGTCTTCTATCGTCATCTCTTGAGGCTTTAAATGTGTATTTCTGGCCTTTAACCATCGGGAATATACACGAACAAGAGGATATATTGTAGGATATTCGCCAAAGAAGTTATATTTATAAATTGTAATTTTTTCCAGCCCCACTTAATGGTACCTGTACCTTGTCGTGGTGGTGGGGCTTGAGTACCTCAGTGGCGGTAGCATAGCTACTGGTAGGGCCTCCCTAGCCAGATTGATCGAGGGGGAGAGGTCAGACTAAGACAGGTACCCTGGTCCTCCAGGTTGGGGGTTGGTCGCAAGGCTAACAACCTTGCACCGTAAAAAGGAAGATGTTTCGAAACCTCAGTCAAAGCCTCGGACAGACGGACCTAACAGAGGACCGAATGGAAGAGGAGAATTGAGGAGGCCATGGACCGAATACGGACTGGAGAGCCATAGAAGAAGAAGAAGAATTTTTCCCAGACCAGGTTCCTACATGGCTAATCTGTATACATTTCTGGCAAGTGTCAGCTACTGAACTACGCACAAAATATTAAATCAGAGGATGTGAGATGAATTACGTAAGATCAGCACGTCTCAAGCGACCATATGGCTGACATATTTCTAAACAAGAAAATAACAGGGTAAACATGTGTGGCCACACATCTTCAGAATGAAGAGCGTTCTTAGTTCTTTATCTGGTCAGGAAATTCGCTACTGAACCTGAGCATTTGTGAGCGAGATCCCAAAAGCCCGTATTTGCACACTTTCTTGAGCTAGTTCAACAAATTTCACATCTTCACAACCTATTGCTTTTACACCTATTTAGGTCTATCCTACCACGTGCTACTATGTCCTATCTTGAAAATTATCAACCAAAAATACTGAATACATTTCTTGTTTCCACCATCCAGGACAGGAGAGGAGTGTTTCGGTTTCCCGGTCAATGCTGGAAAACAAGAAGATGGGAGGAAAGTACTGAAAACTTATCTTGTGAAATTAGGAAGACGTGAACATAATTCAACTGAATGAGATAGAATATTCTCAGGACAAAACACAGGTCGATGTTGTTCTGACGAATTGTAACGCCGTGTGTAATTACATGTGAATACCGACGTTTTGGAGGAAGATACTGCCTCAATCTTCAGCGTTACTTCGGCATCACACCACGAAACACCAGCGTCAACATATCTACAGAGAGAACCTAAAATCTTTAAGTTGTTGTTACTCAAACAAATTAATTTTAAATGTCTGACATTTTTATAAGAACGAGACAAGAAACGAAGGAAGATTTAAAATAAAAGACCTACGCACTTCCGGAGTAGCTGCGTGATGCAAGCACACGCTTACTCACGCACCTGGGAAGAGTCGGCATGTGGGGGCATTGCCCTGCTCTGTACCACGGACACCTTGTCCGCCGTCTTTTCTTCCTGGTTCCACTCACACCATCTCCGTATGAGTTGACAGACATTCATGAAGTCATTATAAAGGTAGTAATATTTTATGCGTCCTTTGCACTCAAGTCTGTCCGTCCGCATCTGTAATCCCCGAAAGTATGAGCAACCTGTCAGAGCCCTCGAAATAAAATGCGCCTCGAGCCACGATCACAGCTTATGTCTTATTCTGCCATTGAGCCGTCTCACCTCGTTGCTATGCAACGTGCAACACGCTGAATATTGCTCTGTACATGCAAAACGTCTGGGCGATCCAGCTCCAATTTCTGTTGACTATATCTAATTCGACACTAAGCAATTTCCTCTATGAAGCACAGTCCTTCTTGTAAACCAAACAGTTGTCAAAACTGTCAGCCTCACAACAAAGACAGTCACGAAATTCCCCGTGCTTTACGGAACCTAAAGATTCATTACCGCTCGCGACTGAACCCTATCAGGACCTGAAATTTGTGTACAGAACAAGAATATTCTTCGATAGCTTTACGACCCCGAACAACCACTACAGATGGGTCAGCTTTTAAGCAAAGAAATCGAAAGAACAGTTTATTCTCGCAGTTTTATCAATCAGCCACTGCGGTAGGCTCTGAATCAGTCAATGATAAGTTCTGAGAACAATGGTTGAAATTCCCGGAAACGGGAGAATTTTGAGATGACACGGCTCAGATAAGAAAAATACAAAGGCAAAATGCTGGAGTTGACGCACTAAAACACATACGTTTAAACTTCTCAAAATGAGACATGCGTGTTCGAGAAATCTTCTGCAAACTCAACATACAAACATTTGCTTTTTAGGAGGAGGCCCTATCAGCAGTATTTGTAACACCGCTCTATCGAGCCTACGTACACATTCTTTTTTCATCGACCACTCAGTCTGCAACTACATCGACATCAATCGAATGCAGTACTGGCAAATGTTTTTTTGCATAAACGAAGCCACAACTAACTTTAATTTACGAATGTGCCAATGACCAATATTTTTGTTCGTGACTGAATCAACGCATATTTCTTCATTCATGAATGAGACTACGCGAAACGTTTCGTTCATGAAACCAAACCACGGCTAATAATCCCTTCGCGACTGCGAGTACGTGACAAATTCTTTTCTTCACATCAGTGCGGGTTCTCATCAGATGTTTAATTTATGAAAGCGATCACGTCAGGTTTTATTCATAAAGACAGACACGGGAAATGTTTGGTTACGAGAACTTCTACAGTACGGCAACGGTAAATTCTAGCTTGAGACCTGCTTTATCAACTATACACCTTCCATAAGCAAGTGGTTATTCCTCCTACCGATAACAATTACCTAAGGCTGGAATCGACTGTGCGTCGTTAAGAAAAATAGCCATTTCATCACAAAACTACCTGTTTTCAGTAACATTGGGCGCCCTTGAATAGAATATCCAGTAGCTCCTGCGTTTTGTTATGACATTTCACATTCTGAGGGGCAGTCACTTTCAGTCTCACGTTGAAATGCAGGCGTTAAAACCGTGAGACTTTCTGCTCGGGTTCCCAACCGCATCTACTTACCGCCGAAGATTTCTGTTGCCATGGCGAACATGAAGATCAGCATCAGTTTTAGGTTTTCCAGTTCAAGTATTACTAATGTACAAATCATTTTGTGCTTCGATACTTTTCTGAAACATCAAGGTAAAAAATGTAGTCGTACTCCTCTTTGCTTGTTCATATCGTATAAAAGTAACATGTTCTTATTCTAATTAATATTAATTAAAGATATATGGCATCAGAATGTGGATTGGATTGATCTGACTCAGGAAAAATAATAGTGATGAGAGCTGTAGAACGCGGTCATGAACCTTGCAGCTTCATAAGGTGAGGAATTTCTGGAGTATCTGAGCGACTATTAGGCTCTCAAGAACTGTGCTCTATGTGCAGTCTGGACGAGGGGCAGGCAAGCATGTCAGAGACTAATATCAATATTTTTAATATGAGAAAATCCTCACTCTGTAGAATATATTTTTGTGATACATCAAGTCATGCGCGTAAAACTGATTGGCAAATCCTTTCCCTAGACAGTTGTCCCTCTATCCTTATCGCAAAACAATTAATTTCAATTACGTTATTGATGAATTTGCATCTGTTAGGGCAAGAAAATCCACGCTGTATATTTGAAATTGTACACGAAAATGTTAGTGAGTTGTATTTTATGTTATGCTACTTCACTACAAATGAACCCAGTTCTGAATGAGAGGTAAAAATTGTTTTACTGGAGGCAACAGTCAAACCTTATCTTGGCACACAAATGCCCTCAAATTAATTAACTTATTTATCTATGTATTCTCTAAGTGAAAAGCAAGTATAGATGCTTGCAAGGTACATCTTCCCTCACGAAGATACAAGACAGAAGGATTGAGAAATACTACTAACAACCTTGAAGCAACTGACTTAATATTCGAGTCGAAAATGATCAAGCTGGTGCCATGGAATGCAAGTCATCATCGTACAATATGATCTTCATCTGCAATTTGTATCCTGTTCTTCATTTCTCTGCAGACATTCTACATTAAACAGCAAGCTTGTGAATAAAGGAAATACGTTATTAATTTTATTCTACGAAAACAAGATCACGTCGCTCATACTTAATCATCAGATTCTGCTTTCAGTAAAGTGATGATATGTGTGTAATTTGGCATCACCATTAACACCATCATCAGTAGTAAAACCAGCAGCAATCTTGAATTCTTTCTCTATTACTTCTTCTTCCCTCTTTATTACCTCTCCCTCCGCTTTCTTCATCTGATCCACCACTTTATTCTTTACGCACTCCAGCTTCTATTGAATGAGAAACGCTAGACGCACTTCTTCACCAGGTCTCGCAACGTGTTCTAAAGACGGGCATGGCGGAGAAGTTCTATTTTAACTGCACATTTTGTTCTCGCAATGACGGAAAATTATAACATCACGCGCAGAATCACGATATGCACGTGCATTGTGCAACGCGATGCACGTGTGACGTCACCACACTCCACAGTTTGCCGTTTCCTGCGTCGCTGACTACTCAACTACGACGCCACGTTCTGAAAAGGTGGGCGTACACTGAAACTCCTTCAGGTGAGGTTCAGTTTCTCGGCGTCGGTTATCGAGGTGTCTTATGAGAGGTTGCGCTGTGTAGTCTGTTATTTTGACGGACGTTTTAGAAGAGTTTACCCCCTCCAAAGTCGTCACCCTGATGATACAGTCTAATTAATATTAATTAAAGATATATGACATCAGATCAGATCTTCCATCCTTTTCTCGGACTGGGACCTGTTCATATACGTTCTTGGCAGATGATCCAGAAGTGGTTTGCCATTGCCTTCTTCTGTGTGTGAATGGAGTAACTGTTGGGATGCCACGGAGAAACCGGGGAAGCCCCCGGAGGAAAACTCCGTGATGCCTAGACCACGGCCTTGCCCAACACAAGTTATAAATTCGGGCACCGCCGGGAATCGAACCCGAGACCTCAGGATTACAAGGTGACGAACCCGAGACCCCAGGATTACAAGGTGACCACTCGTGTATATCAACTCTGTAGTGTTGTATCCCGGTTTGTTATGTCGAGTCCTGGTTTTCCTCTTACGTCACTTTTTCAGACACACTTCAATGTCCATTCTATGAACAACATATTTCGGTCCAACGTGACCATATTGGACGGAATGTGGCCACACTGGATTGCCGGTCAATATCTACCAGATTATATGCCTTTTCATCCCAGAAAACAGCCATCTTCACCTTGAAATTATATTCATTTCCTTTTCGACTCTTTGTTCCAACGAATGGAGTCACTCCTTTTTCATTCAGTATGCAAATGCAGGACAGAATGGAATGTAGAATACGCCATCAGCCAGGCGACGAAGTAGTGAATTTCACCGTATTAAACTGGCATACAGTGCATTTTCAGCATCTCTAAAACACAGGAATATTGCAATTTTTTATGCAGCGATCCTTGACTCGTACCGGGAAAAAATTGTAGCGCTTAGCGGTGAGTCATGCATTTCCTGCCGGTAGCTTGAAGTGACAGCTGCGTTCCCGTTTTATCAGTGAACTCAACATAAACTGTACGGCAATATAAATATGACGGCAGGGATTTCCCTCTGCTGTGATTTCGAGAGTCGCTCTTTCTCAACTCAATAGAGAAGGTCTCACCACAGATAAGCCATCACGGTGAGATAACATGGATACCACGCAGCTTTCACAGAAATAATCGCTTGTAGGAATCGACTTACTTCAACATCACAGACTGCCAGAATTTCTTTTTCAACCTAACTGCTGTTGGACAGAGTCTCTCTTCTTTATGATGACCCATTGTGATAAAATGAAGAACACAGTATAAATATAAATATAAATTTTACCTCATGCTTAGTTAAGTACCATGCCATAAGGGCGTACTGGTAGAAGTGTGTCTTCCAAATAAGATGCTGAACTCATTTACAATTTAAGACTCAATTAAATCCCGACCAAAACACGGAATTAAGAAGGTATTTGGATGAATTTACTGAATAAAACAGTTACATTGAAAAAAAATATTTCCGCTAATTTCGGAATTCGTCTAGATCTCCTTCAACAAAGTTCGCTGTGGAAAAAAATATTTCCGCTAATTTCGGAATCCGTCTAGAGCTCCTTCAACAAAGTTCGCTGTGACAGAGGTCCCAGAAAAAGAAGAACACTTTTCCCAGAACAAGGTTTTCTAATAACTAACAATTACCGAGAAAACTCGGTTGCCTTGGATACCTGCTAACGAATGAATTTGAGGTATGAATATGTTACGGCACGTGTCTTGTTTGTAGGCCTATAGAAGTCCCAATATTTTTGTCGCTGTTACGCAATTAAATTTGCTCTCAGGGAGAACAACAGTTTCATAATCTCTGTTCAATTTTTTTTTACCGTGTTCGGATATTATTTAATGTCATGTTGTCTACATTTATATTATCGTATCGTTCTATGTGACTCCAAATAATTATGTGTTTCTTTATACAACATCACGACATTCCCACAGTTAAGAATTACAACAAGTAATAACAGAATAACGCCCATAAATTTCATTACTACCTGTGTCTTTATGTAATGGTCGCCCCAAAGGCCTTTCTGTACGGTTTACAAGCGTGGTTCTATCATTCCGAGCACGTCCAAACGCATCTTGTGTCTTCATTATGATTCCGAAGGACACATCTTCTTTCGAATTTAGGAACCGAGCTCAACATGTCTGTCTTCGTCTGAATATCCCCCGCATCAATACACTATACACTAAAGAACAGATTTTCGTGAAATTCGGGATGCCTACTCTATTAAATATGTCCAATCAGTGCAAATAATTAACAGTTATTTCTTAATTTTAAACTCAAATCTCCATCTGGTGCAGACGTTAAGAACGCGTCGAAGTATACATATGGCGTGGTGTTTAGTAAAACACCAGGGAAAGCTTTGTCATTGCCCCTTAATTTTTCTGGCCCAAATCTCATGTTTACGGCCACTTGGAAATAGACAGTCTCATCCCGTCAACAAATAAAACTAATTTTCCCGCCATTTGTAGGTCTGCTAATGCCATATTTTTTCCCCCAGTGAGGTGATTTTAATCGAACTACTTGTACTGAAATTTCTCAGTAACGTTTATAGCTAATTTATGTTAAGTAATTACCAAGTGATTAAGATTACAGAAATCTATCAAAGTTCCATTGTGAATTTTTATATCAAGGCTCCCGAAATGTTTCCAAATGTCTCTTGCTGTCAATACAGTAAACTGACAGCAGTGATAATTCCAATTAGCTTCTTAACTGAGCTCCAATTCTTTCCAACAGCGAGAAGCCTATAACAGTTACTAAGCACTAATATGTGTACAATAGTAATAACCCTGAAAATCTTGTCGGTGTTCACCGATTCTGGGACGTAGGGAGCAGTATTCAAGGTGAACACGGTGGTAGAATACTTTATGACTTCTACTGAAAACGTCGAGTCTACTGACAATAAAGAATTTCAAGATGGTTATAATTTTCTTTAGCTAAAAAATATATTCACGATATGTTAGGTTTCCATTCGTGACACAAAAATAAAAGAAAAACGAAAAGCCATAATGCACTGCAAAATTGTGGGGGGCTAAATGCTATCAGTTATAAATATTTTGAAGTTATATAGTTAATGATTTGATTATTATTCGAATTATATATCATACAAACATTGTGTCATCAACGGTAGACCTGCTAATGCATTCATTTTTACCAACATTGCGTTACGGCACATTAGCAACAGACTATACCAAACATTTTCACATCTCGAGACGGGGAGCAAGTCACACACGTAGGTCTATAGAATAAGTAAAATATGATAATACATTTTCCTAAGTACCATGCAACGAGGGAGGACTGCAAGTACGGATTTAATGTTCAATAGGGTCTAGAACCTATTGAACATTAAATCTAGAATCTAGACACTGGTCTGCAGGTCTGGAATAAAAAGGGTAATAACATCCCCTGCATTACCAGCTAGTATTGAGTCACTAAGCTGGTGGAACTATCCCTGCTCATACAAATGAATAAATAAATAAACAAATAAATAAGACCTGAGTTTCTTAGCTGATGAAAGAATCACAATAACAAAATATCCTTCCTCGTAATGTGGGTCAGCGACACAACGACAATAAAATTACTGCCGAAACTCGGGATTGAACCAAGGACCTTTAGATCTTCAGTCTAACGCTCTCCCAGCTGAGCTATTTCGGCCGATGGAGTATCCTCCATATCGTAGTATTTTTATAGGAAGAGACGACAGAACAATTTCAATCAAATGACTGCCGAAACTCGGGATTGAACCAAGGACCTTTAGATCTTCAGTCTAACGCTCTCCCAGCTGAGCTATTTCGGCCGATGGAGTATCCTCCATATCGTAGTATTTTTATAGGAAGAGACGACAGAACAATTTCAATAAAATGATTGCCGAAATTCGGAATTGAACCAAGAACCATTAGTTCTTCAGTCTGACAGCTTCCTGAGAGAGAAAGACATGTGGTACCAACGTGCTCGTTTGTCTTACCGCTAATAACCTACTTTCATTTAACTTGGCGTGCATGCACATATTAGTAGAACAGCTGTGGCATTTCGGAATACTAGTAACCTATCTCTTCCACATTGTTCAGCGCAAAATAATAGCAGTCCACAATCAGAACAAATTAAAAATAGTAACACTTTTGTGTGGTATTAAAAGACACATCACCGACTTTAAACGTAGCAATTTTAATTTTTTATCTTGCCACACATTTCCCAACGTTAAGGGAAAGAAAAGTGAGTGAGATTTCAGAGTCTGAAGGAGACGAGAATGAAGATGGATGCCTTCTGGAATGGACATCGTGTCTCTGGTAGTTACTGACTGACATTTCAGAGGAGCTTACTGCATTCACCATCATCGCCGTGATGAATTAAGCAGTTAAGTTCCTCCGAAACGTCGGTCAATACACCAGATTGCAAGTTACAATATTTGAGAATGCAACCACAATTAAACGAAAACTAGTAGAAAGTGATTAACTTTCCTACTAAAACTCTGATCAAAAGTCTGATCATGTTCAACAAGACTACGTAGCAAATAAGAACAGAAAATGTCAATATTTTTAAAATTAGCCTGTAAATTTTCCAGCGTATAACATAACAGTGGTTGGAAATCGCGGACCTTAATGAACAGCGGACCACCAGTTAAGGAACACTACTATATATTCTTCATTATTACTGTTAAAACCCTGTAAAGAAACCAATGCTGTCATAAAAATATTACTGAGAAAGTACTAAAACACGATTTCTTACTTGCAGACGCATTAAAATGAAATGACTTTTTAACCACAGCGATAAACCTGCTTCACATAGGAACTTATAAAATACTAACGCTATTAAATTCCCTTCGATCAACTCCCATTGGCCTGTTGCTGAAGTTACGATCCTGTCCAGTGCAGACAATTACACTAAGCAAAATAGTTCGCAACTCGCGGTCCTTAGAAACTCTCAGCCAATTGTGGAAATATTGCTAGCGCAGAAACCTAACTTAATTTAATTTGAGTTTATTTTTATTCGATGTTTGATTAATGCCTTTGTGTGTGTAAGTGTGTACAGTTCAAAAGACACTAAATCAATCTCTTAATCAACAGTAGCAACAAGTGTTTTATAGATCCTTTGGAACCTTGGTAAACAGATGATTAATGCAATCGCATTCGAAAATAAACTGATTAATTCTGGAAAAGAAAAAGTTGCGAAGACTGAAAAAAAAGAATGCAAGAGAAGAATGAAATAAAGAAATAAAGGGAGGAATAACAATTCTGCAGTCTTTCACTGTTGTAACTAATTTTGTATTTGGCCCACTCTGTAGGGCAGTAACGAAGTCATAGCGGTGCTAATGCTATTTTAAACTCAGCCGCCCGAAGCGCTGTCCGTCTCGATCTCGTCATTATCAACGGATGTGTAGAATAGCATTTAATGTCTGAGGAAGCTAAGGCGCTTAATGACAACCCCTATCAACAGACCACTTTACAAATAACATTTATAAGAGTGCTTTAAACGTCATGATTGTGAAATCGTAAGTGAGGTAACAGAAAACGTTATTGTTACTTTATCAGAACGCAGTGATTTGTTATCGATTCTGTCTACGCAATGCGGAAACACATTCTGCAGAACATTTTTATATAACTACATCTTCCGGGCTGTCTGTCTCTTCCCTTCGGACTTTTCATCCAAAACGCTGTTCGTATTTATCTGACGATATGTCCATCTCACCCTCCTCCACCGCGATATTTTTTGGTGAAGAACACACACAACGAAGCTCGTGCAGTTTTCTCCAGTCTCCTGTCACTTCATCCCTCTTGGGCCCGAATATCCTCTTTAAGTGAGGTCGCATCTCAATTTTAACATTGATGGACAAGCGTGGAAGAGAAAGAGTGAAACTATTGATGGGATGAAAGTGGGTAGAACTGGTTACTGACAAAAAGAGACTTTGGAAAATTATCTTTCACTGGCCTGTCTTTGTATCTCCAGAGACTTCTGGGTGGTAAACACCATTTTTAGTGGTGGTGCCCGCGTTGCTTGTTTTGCGGCGTGGTTAGAATAAGGATGAGATTCATCACAACAGCGAAGAGCTGAAGAGAGGGACTGATTATGGCAGGATGTTTTCAGAACAGGCATTTGCAACTCTCTTTCAGGGATACGTTCAGAATCATTTTGCCTTCTCCTCAATTATACAAACAGATAAAGATGAAAATGCACAAGACTATACGACAGAGTGATTCAAAAGGTTAGGGCCAAACTGAAGGAGCGTATAGAGGGACTCAGAGAGAAAAACTTTCGGATAGGAATCCATGTCCTCCGAAGTTACCCTGAGTCAGTTGAGGTCATTGAAGGTAGGGAAGTCTGATAACATACCGCTGAAATAATTTGGTTTGTGCTAAAATAATCCTTGTACATTAATAAAAAAACAAAATTAAGCTAGTAGAAGAATAGCAAATTACGATTATTTCAGCGGTATGTTATCAGACTTCCCTACCTTCAATGACCTCAACTGACTCAGGATAACTTCGGAGGACATGGATTCCTATCCGAAAGTTATTCTCTCTGAGTCCCTCTATACACTCCTTCAGTTTGGCCCTAACCTTTTGAATCACCCTGTATATTGTTCTGATTTAATTACTGTTTGATGATTGTGGTCATTTGGGTTATGACTCCTAACAGTCTTGTGGTTAGTTTCCAACGTTCTGAACTCACCACCTTCATCTTCAGAGCAGATCGTTTACCAACATTTCGCCTGAAACTGAAATTTTCATTTTCATCGCCGTGAAAACTTAATTATATATTGTCCAACTGTTATTAAAGAATATAACATGAGGGTGATAAAATGGACGTTAAACCATATGGTAGAAATTTGCGTTGACGGACGCAGTAGGATCCTTGGATGGTTGAATAAATAAATATTGCGGCTACCGAAAGAATGAAGGCTGGGAATGGGTAACACCTGTGTGATTATTGTGCGCAACATTGGAAAGGACAGATGGTGTATAACCTACATTCACCTGTCTAACAAAGATACTTGTAAATAGCTTCTAAATCTATCCGTGTCGTTGTGACATTGACTAGGCAGCAGTCTGTCAACAATAGGTGGGGCGTGTGTCAATTCTGATATCCAGCGGAACTTCACACCTTAAAACACGAAACGGCCTGAATATGTTTGTTTTTAGAGATTTACTTACTTCAAACTTGAAATTTGAGGTCTTGATAGCGACGAACATGTGGATTGCGATGCTACTGTTTTATGACGTCGTGTGGTCCCGTGGGTGATTACTAACTTTTCGAAAGAGCATACGACGAGTCTGTGACCCAGTACTTTACCACGACTTCACATATTCCTGTATATTTATTATTTTAACGCCGTCTCTTTTATCTGTCTACTTGAAAAGGAAATGGTACTGTTTGATCTTAGCCTAATTTCTCCCACACTTTACCACGGACTACCTCACTGACACAGATTTTCCGCCAAACAGAAAATGATTTCCCACATTTTTCTTAGAATCTTCTAACGTTTTATGAACCTAACAATACTTTGGCTCATTCGCACGCAGCTGTCGGTCTGTTCGCATGTACCGACCTGCGAATCGCTGAATGGACTTAATTACATTTGATGCCGGGAAGTTTTTACCATAATTCGTCGACACATTCCTATTCTCGTTTAAATTGGACAACAATAACGGATGTAGGAGACTGTCTTCTGATTTAGAGGGCAGCTGTGAATATATTCAGTAAGTAGTGGCAGACAATCGACAAGGGGTGTTCTTCCTGCTTTGGGATTGGGCAGGGCGTTAACAAGTTCTCGTCGTAAAAGATTAGTAAGTTATAAAATGTTACACGGGCACCTGTTAACTTCTCAAGAAGGACTCTACTCCACGAAGTAAGGGTCTGTATTGTTTAGTTAAGAACTGTAAACATTTAGAACATTTACACTGACTTCTTGTGTACTTGGCAGTGAAAATAAGTTTCAGATGACGCAACACCTCCCTCTGCTTACACACAGACAGGACATAACTTGTTCAGTTCATCACAAAGCACACTGTTCAGAGGATCGGAATCCAGTGTCCTCACGATTGCTGAAACTTGCATTGTCTCCTTTCCTGAGAACCACAAAGTATTTCAGTCAAGTGTGATTTCAGAAATGTTGAAAGTTACGACATCAGTGTTTATAGACTGCTGACCGCAGACAGGCAGTGGCAGTCTAAAAGTCAAACCCACTGAAGTACACGCAATATTAGATACTGTGTTAATCTGCTACAATGATGGCCGAGGTTAGTTGTGAAAATTGGCATATTGCATCATGGATGGAAGTAATGGAAGAGAGTGTCGTAGAACTTGTCTCGTGATAAAACATTTCCGGGAAATGTTTTTCCACATCGGCGAAAGTTCCATTCACCCTACATCATCATCCCAAATGTAGTATAATTTGATCCGCAAATTTAGTTGGGGTTGTAGGATTTGAGGTTGTCACGTAAGTGAGTCTGAAGATGGCTGCCTTCTGTGTTGTTGCGCCGTGTAGTCTGGTATGCACGGCGCTACAACCCAGAACGCAGGCAGCCATCTTCGTACTCACTTACGTGACAACCTCAAATCCTCCTTGCTTATACAAATAGAAAAGAGGACTCGCGCAGGTTTACCGTGTTACAATGAAGCTGCTGTCTGTTGTAACCGCTGGAAGCTACATTCGGCTCTACCTCCTTCTTTTACTCATCCCTGTGACTCGGAGTACCAAGTCCAGTAGTTTTGGAATGCAATTTACGGTTCCCGCTACCCCACTGCGCTACAAGGCCGACATGTTCACCGAAATGAAACTTCGACAAACGTTAAGCATAGAGACTCTTCAATAACCATAATTTATGCTTTATTTCGTTGCTACCGGTTGATGAGTTTATTTATGGCGTTTGGCCGCGAATTAATTACTTAGCAGCGCAGTAAGAACAGACCCAGCACGCCACCGCACTTCACTGAAGAACAGCAGAGCTTTTTAAAGGTTTAAGAGTGCTCGCGTACTTTTTTGCCTAATCGCACCACATTCGATACGAAATTAAAACAACAAAACAAGTAGATATTTAACTTTTGAGAACATCCAGCGCCTTGATTCATGTTGAGTTAATGAGTTACTGAGTAAACAGGCTCTTAAACTTATCTCAAAACAAAGTGTGCTTTCCACAGATGTGTGTTTGATTACATATATGAGTGATCACTATACACAGGGATTACGTGCAACTTTTACGACAGTTGTGCGTGTGTATGCATCAATGTTTGTATGCTTGTGTGTATTTACGCACGTTTGTATGCAAGAACTCATATGCAAACAAATATAAATTAACTACCTAGAGAATTGGTGTAATAACGATATTAAATTCTTCAACTCTAGAGGTACCAGGTACGTAGTTTTCCTCAGTCTTCCTGACTCATGTCGGAACAGTACATTTAAATAAGTTACCGGTAGATCAAGACCTCTTCCTTCCACATCCTTATCTACTCAACGCAAATTAAAATGTGCAGACCTGAATTAATTATATCGTGGGCCACAGATTAAAAAATATTATTATCGAGCGTAATTTTCCAAACATGCAGTGATCTGCCGCACTACAATACAATATAGAAATCCCTTTTCATCCGTCACAATTACAACACGGTTAGAAATTACAACACCCATTTGTTGGAACAGCTGCTTTTCTGCTGCAGACGATTGGATTACTTAAGAGAGAAAAAGCTGTCAACTTTGACTTCTGTGAGATTGAAAGAAAGGAGTAAATGCCGAATGACCCTTCCTTATAGACGTATTTACGTCAAAAGTAAAGCTGTCTCTCTAAACGCCGTGTAGGCCTTTTGGGGGGAGAGGCGGTATAGCTCCCACTCATTCTCAACCTCGGCACTGGATTGGGTGAGTGGTCAGCTTCAAGACTATGGAAAGGCTCTAATAACGGTATTCTTCTCGAAGGACGATGGAAAATCAGTAAAACCTCAGAAAATTTCTGTTGTGACAAAATCTTATAGGGCGATCAACCACGTCAGTTCGGAACCGAAGCCCAAAGTTTGAAAGACGCTCTCTGTCTTGATGGTTTTATCACTTCTATTCTCGGTGAAAGGTTCAAGTCTTGTAAAATGTCTGTTGTCAATGTTTTTGAGAAAGGAGATATAATACCCTTTCCAGAACCCTATTAGGGAGGTTTCAGATGGTCTTAATTGTTTTCTTGAACATGTTAACCTTCTATGGGCAAACGAACATTTAAAGAAGAATTCCCCTTTGAGACCCGAAGATTGTAAATACTTCAGGTCTTGTGCCGGCCGGAAATTACTGTTTACAGATCTCAACTATCCCAGTTTCCGTTACCTGTTTGAGAAAAGGTTCAAAATGTCCCCCTGCTCCTTTGGCCGCAGAAATATGTTTCATGATAACATTACATTTACTTAAGCTCAAGCCCAACACGTGTTCATGTAATACACGGTTGATATTCTGATTTACATGTTTTTTTCTTCAGCGGTCATAACAATAACTTATCTTGAAACATAAAATACGTTGAGATATTTTTATTCCCTTCATAAGAATCTGGCTTGCTTCCACAGTTCGTTTAAAGAAAACTTCTGCCTACACAGCATAAGAAGCAAAAGTAGAACACCAAAAATATTTAGGAATGGTTCAGGCTTTGCAGCCTGAGAGAAAAGAAAGAGGTGGAGATCAATAAAATGAATTATATTTCTGAATTTATCAACAGTCGACTGGCCCTGCTAGAACTTCACTCAGAACCAGCCAGAAATACGAAATTACCATTAAGCGTGGTCAAAGACAACAGGTTTGAATTACACTTTCCTTGTCGTCCGGTATGGTCTAGTGGCTAGGATACCTGGCTCTCACCCAGGAGGCTCGGGTTCGATTCCCGGTACCGGAATATTTTTTTTTTTTACTTGAGACTATCTTTACGTAAATTTATAAGATATTTCTTAGAACATGACCAAAAAGTGCTGGTGTGTGAAATTTTCTAACCACAGTTTATTTTACAATTTGGTTTCTCAAAAGCCCGATCTTCAGTATTCTCGAAATAAGACACGAGATGCGATAGATGAGTCAGTCTGAAAGTCCGAAGGTTGATTTCCGGGAGGTGCTGGGATTTCCCCTTTGTCACCACGTCAAGACTTACTCTGGGGTTCACACACTCTCCTACATAATAATAATCGTAGCCCTTGCCCTGGGGGTAAAGCAACCGAGGCGTGAAGCTGATCACTCACCTCGACCATAAAGTACTTCTGTGGAGCTACACCCCCTCTCATCCATAAGTCTGCTTGGCGTGCTACCTGGGTACGTCAGTAGAGAAACATTTTTACCTTACAGATTCCCTTCACGCCCTTGCAACGTTCCGGGAATCCATGATGTGATATTTCAGGCTCTCACGAGCGGCGGTTAGGTTGTAGGTCCATGTTGTCTGAAAGAAGTTTACCGACGTTTCAGAGGTGCTTTTTGCCTCCATTAATTACCCTCATAACGAAGGCAGCAGGCACATCTGAACCTCCGGACTGTCGGGATACTTA
>NW_019060367.1:178394-200328 GCF_000696155.1 Zootermopsis nevadensis | reverse complement strand
TATCGACCTGCAAGTATGCACGGCGTCATAACCCAAAGACCAATACATATGTTGCTAAATACTACGAAGTTCGATAGCCCACGTATTGCAACTGCAGAAGAAAAACTGAATCATTGTATCAGGTGAGACACATACGTTCTTATCATCTCTTATTAAACTTCCTGAAACACCTATCGTAGATCAGTGACACAGAAAACAGATTTATTAATTCATATTTGGAAGGTTAGCCTCAACAAACTCATTTCCTCACCATCATGATTATATTGTGGGTTTACTAACGATAAACATCCTTCTAATCGGTTGTCACTCCAGACTTCAAGTGTCATCTGTCAAGATAAAGCGCAATTTTTCATACTTGAGCATTATATTCTTTAACGGATTAAATACGTCGATTTCAACGCTCATTTTCTATGTATCTCGCGTGTGTTAAACGTTGAAATTGGGTAATTTGTTTAAATAAAACTTACGGTAATTAACACCACTGTGAAGACTTCGTAGAAAAGTTGAAAAAGCTATACACAGGATGAGACTACATTTACTGACAAGTGACTAACCTTTATGCAGAATTTTTTGTCCGCGTTCCGCTAATGCTAATTTATCTTAACACATACCAAGCTCTACAAACACGAAACCGGGTAAATAAACGATCACAGCACTCAGTCCTGGAAACTGCCATCTCCCTGTGAAGTGTGGACACAAAACATACATATCGTCGAAACGACGTTTGCAAGCAGCGTTTGGCGTGTCTCCTGATTTATTAATACAAAATTTTTACCACGTGTAATCTTGAATGATGGAATATTCAAAATAAATTTCGCGACTCTGGGACTAAAACACGACATATGGTGGATACATATAAACATAAATTTCAGATAACATTCAATAAAAGCAGGTGGTGTAACAAGGAAATAAACTGGATGTACTATCAATAAAATCTTCTCGGGCAATCAGTAAACTGGCGACTTCCGAGGTATCCAGTCACATCAGAACCCTGATGATGGGGACAGAGTTGGTTCCCGAAACGTCGGTTTACTACGGTAACCAGTTGACGCGGCTGTTGTCCGAGAAGATTTTATTGATTGTACTCGCCGCGAAAGTCTCAAATCCTGGATGTACAATATTGTTAATGCTCAAATACATTTCCCAAGAAAAATAAACACCTAGTCGTGACTTTATACCTATTTGAGAGTTATTTTCCTTGAGCTGAATACCAAGGAAAATGTTCGGATCTATGGGAAATGATATAACATGAAGGAAAATGTTCGGATCTATGGGAAATTATATATAAGGGAAAAAAAGGAGAAAATCGTCTTACCGTGAGATTCACAATCATTAATAATGTTGTTAATGTAATTGAAACAAGAGTTCAAGAATAAATAATGGTAAGGTCGGAGTGGACGAATTAAATTAAGGCATTAATACTGTCAAAGTAACGTAGAACTGATGAACAGAAAGCAGGGGTCACGTGGGAGGGTACCAGTGCATTAACCGCACAACCAAATAAACAAAGTGCAAACGGAACTTAAAGATTAAGTTGGTAAGATGTGAAATAGAAAGGAAGAACTTCAAAAGTTGGGAGGTTATTTGTTCAATCTCATTTCCAAATGAAATACTTGCAGATGCTAGAAAAGATACACAGAAAACTATGAATTTGTTCAGTTTACTGAGGACATCTTTATGCCAAAGCAGCCAACATCACAATGTTTGAAATTTCGGAGGCCTGCAATTTGTTACAGTTGGTCTGACAACAAACCACAGTGTTTGGAAGCCATGAACCACAGTTCCGCTTTCTTGTAACTACAGGAGGGAGTGGAAATCTAGTCCGAGCTCACAGATACAGAAGTTTCCCAGAACCAAAAAACTGATCTGTGTAATGGTGTAGTGTTGTGCTTTCTTTGAGGTACTGACTAAATTCTTAAATGTTATTTTTATGAGCTTTGTTTTTCAAAGGGCGTAATGTCTCTCAAACACTATAACACTTTCCCGGATCAAGATTATCACACATTATTTTCAACAGTATCAACTAATTTTGACTTGCAGTCCAATTTGCAATCGTGCATTTATATCCTCATTATTTCCCTGAAATAATATAAGGCAATTACATATGGAAGTTCTGTTCAAAAGATAACAGCAACCTCTTCAAGGGAAATAATTATAAATGAAAAGAATAACAAACCTATAGAAAACGTACGTTAATTTAAATATGTTACAGAAATTTAATAAATCCGCCCAGAATTAATTTCATAATGACAGAATTCTTGTAAGATGACACACAGTTGGTCCCAAAATTTTGTATATATTGCGTTTTTCGATATCAGACGAGAAGGCAATATTATGAACCGAATACTAACAAGTATTCCACGAATTTAATTGCAATAATCATATAAATATGTTTATTTAATGTAGCTATGATAAAAAGCCAGAAGGTGTGTGCAAGGATAACTCTTCAGTTGACGCTCTCTTCCAAACTCAATTTTAGTTTTTTACACCGCTATTCAAAAACATCTGATATAAAAAATTCGCCATGGGAAGTTAAATAAAATTTTCCGGTACCGGGAATCGAACCCGAGCCTCCTGGGTGAGAGCCAGGTATCCTAGCCACTAGACCATACCGGACGACGACGTCAATATTCGGCGCTCAGACAGTTAAGGTCTTTCAGCTTGGCGCCTATTCAAATGTAATAAAAAAGCTTGAGTCATGCCACGGACTAAAATGGATGATCAGACAGGCTATCTCTCTCACACGTAATAATTCTTAACAGACTCTCCTTACGAACTGATTAATTCTGCGTTAATAAGTTACTGATTAACCCAGTGTACTTGCTTTTAATATTATAATAAATTACACAGTTCTGACAAGAATTTATAGTCGGCTACGGTATTACCCCTCAGATAATTACACAACGAAATTACACGTATTTATAATAAAGGAAATTTGGGCGGGGGGGGTGAATTCTTCTACGGAACAGGAGTGAAATAGGAGAAACTTTTTTATATTATGGTTCACACTTTTTTATAGTGGAAGGAAGATTATTGAATACCTTAATTCCAGCACAGTATGCTTTTTGATATTTGTAGGGTTTAGTGTTTGGCATATGAAGGTTACATTTGTATCTTGCCCGTACCCACAGCTTACTGCCTTAGTCCATATACGACGCATACCACCTCATTCATGTAAGATCTTAGGCATTCATGGCGGTGAAGATTATGATGTGGTTCTTCAGCATTCTGGATATAAAATGGAGACAGAACGTTTTCCCTGAACGTTGGTATCTGCCCACGAATCACAAGACATCAAAACACACGACATAGCCACCTCCCGTCTGTCCATGCGTTTCACCGAATTGTGTTGTGATTTTTCAAGTGCACAGATTATCACTGTCCTTTATCCAAAAACATTTCACGCCTTATAGTAATATAAAAAAAAATCTCCCCGGCGGGGAATCGAACCCCGGTCTCCCGCGTGACAGGCGGGGATACTTACCACTATACTACCGAGGATGAAAGCTTTCCCATTATATTTTCAGAAGATTACGTCTGAAGATGGGTCTTTCTTGCGTCTTATTAGCATGTAGTCACGTAGAAGTTTACCCTCGTTTCAGAGGTCATGAAATCGATTGTGATATTCGAGGCAGCAAGGACCTCTGAAACGGTGGTAAGTTTCTACCAGATTACACAACACTACAACCTAGGAGACAGCCATTTTCGTTCTCATCGCCGTGAGAAACTCAAAACCATATTTGTAATGCCCCATTATACAGAGACAGGATTTCATAGATTATGCTAAGCTGATGACGTAATCGTCACAGTTAAATCATCAATAATAATATAATAACTTCGAAAATTCCGTTCAAGTCTCGGCCCTTTGGTAGGCTTTCCTCAATGAGATTTTATGTGATTTTATTCAGACCCTCCAGCAAATGCTCGGAAACTGACTGCAATCGGAAAATGATTTAGTAATCACTTTGTTACTCGACGTTTCGTAATACAGGCCATGGTCAATACCGATTACAGGACGTTTGACTTACGCTATCCATACGAAGAACCAAAAGTATAATCTGAGTTATTGACAGCGTCTACAAATATTCTTAAATAATATTAGCATACCAGTGTTTTAAAATGTTAGCTTTATGCTTTAGAAGCCTTTTCACAGAGAAAGACCCAGCTAGATAGGAGCGGGTCTTGACTCGGTGACAAACATTAAAATTTTGCTCTTGCTAAAAGTCGAAAACCTTGAATCGAGATTATGATTACGTTTAGAGGTGTTTCCTGCCTCCAACGTCAAGTTTAAAGAAACAGTAATTTTCTTTAAACACATGTTTCAAAAAAGGCAACACTTTGAACTAAGCTGGGCGTGTTTGAACATTTGCATTCTTCACTGATCATAAAAGTATCTTTCACTTCGTTTTACGTTAACCACAAAGTGGACAAAAAATAATCGACGTTCTCTTTAAGTCACGAAACTTGTGTATATGTTACATCTAATTATATGTAAAATTCACTGCTTTGTAAAGCAATCTTTAAACATTTTGCAACCTGTGCATCAACACAACTTTAACTTCTAGGCATGTCATTAAAGCTACCTATAATAACAATTTAGTTGCATTTACTGGTGTTTGTTAGAGAGTACGAAAAACGGGTGCACGTAACTTGTTCCCATTGCTACCTCTTCAGCGGTTTACAAATGCACTGCCTTCATAAGCATCAAACTTTGCTGTCATATTTGTTTTTAAAATACATCAGATTTATTTAAATTTTCCAAACGCTATCTGCGTAAAAACAATTACATCCGAGAATCTTACATCCTGAGGAACTCCATTCTCAATCATGACGTAACCTGTCATGTTACCATGATTTCTGTTTTTCTTTGTCTCCCAGTCATTTTGAATGCAAGATCATTTGTTTTCTTCGTTGAATTATTTAATGACCCTGCTTATTTAACAATACTCATGAGAAGCTATACGCTGTTCAATGAAATGGAAAGATGTTCACGAATAGTCCACACGTAAGGATTTACAACGAGTCAGTCGTAATTTATTTCATTTTCGTGAAGGGAGAGAGGAAAACCACGAAAATGTTAATCAAGTTGGCCAGCCTCCCAGCAGATCGTGTCTTATAAGAGTTTGGAAATCATCTGCAACAAAAGCGACCAATACTCCAATCAGACTGACGCGACAAGAGAGCGGATTTCTACATTCTGACTTCCTCGCTCAGTTTGGCAACGAATCATCCTGACACTTCGAGGACCACGGTCCTCACTTCTGGCGCCTTTCTCGGGGCAAGGGCGAGGTTTGTGGCTTTGTCTAAGCTGTACCTGCCATCCAGGACATCTTCACACTAATGAACACATCAATTTTACCCTCCAAGAATTCTTTTGTCATCAGGGTTACTTTCAACATTCTCAGTCTAACTTCCATCCTCTTCCCCTGTGTGGGCCTAAAGGCTTAAAGGGGAGTCTTAACGACGCACTATACATAAACATGAAGCCAGTTAAACCTTTGTTATTGGATATTCTTGTGTACCAGACACCCCTCTGAAGTAACTAGTCGGTTAATCACTATGGGCTCCACGTAAACTGAACAGCGTCGTGAAACAAATCATGAATTAAATCATCAACTAACTGATCCTATAGTTACTTACCACTGGTTGACCATGCACTTTGTTGCGCAGAACAGTTCCAATTATATCAAATCTAAAACTTCTTGACGATGGTGAAGAGTGGGCCCAACTGTGTAGGAACCTGAAGACGGAGATAGAGTCCCATCTCCGAAACGTCGTTTTACGTTTTATATTTACTAGACGATGGATAATATCCAAGAAAATTTTTATTCAGTTCCAATTATCATCATCACACCATGTCCGGATATACTGTGAAGTTGAACTAGCTGAGATTCAATTCTATATGAATCGGATTACAAAAAAACGATAAATGGCTTATGAGATATTCAAAGTTGGAGAAGTGCAAATAAGTACTGCATATTTTATTGCGTCAATGCGCGGGGCTCTGCGCGACCGCCGGGACAGCTCTAACATTGGAAGGGAGATTTAACCCCCAGCCCCTTGATACGCCACTGGTGGTTTGTGACCCTTTATTTGTTATAGCATTTTGCTGATATGTGAACCACGTGGATCTCAAGCTAAAGTGTAGATGAATACTGTAAACATGCAGCCAGGTATTCTATTTGACGTATTCCTTAGCGCCTTGTAGTGGGACTTCGCCCGCATGGTTTGTATTCAAGAAGCGACATTCACATACACTTGCCTTGCATTATTCGCCTGCAACTTCGGCTGTGCTCAGCTGCAATTCTAATTACGTATACTATACAAGAAGGGCGATAGTATGCCTCGAGATGGTCTGTACGACACTTCTGCGCATACGTAAGCTTAAAACATTAGTACGCCACGTGCTGAGACGTCTAGTGCTTTAATAAATTACAGTGGATCCTCAAAATACCGCGCTTCGTTTTCCGCGGTCTCGGAAAAACCGAAGCTATGATCATGTCCCCCAATACGATATCATATATTTTACATATGTCTCATATAACGCGGGTACTGAAGCTGTCCCCCGAAACCCGCGTTGTATCCATAAACCAAACTCTTTCCTGAAAGCAGATTTTTCTCATCTAGCAAGGAAATTTCCTGTGTTTATGAAACTCAGATGTACATCATTGTCTTCAATTCGACCATACACTCGGCCATTTCAATAAAATACCACATGCTCTACGTATAAACGACACATTTTATCTATGCCTAGATCTTCCAAGTGGTCTCTTCCCTTGAGATCGTCCGACGAAAATTTAATACATATTTATCACTCCCACATGCGTGCTACTTGCCCATCTCACCATATTTCATTTGATCTTTAACAATACTAAGAGTATGCTAGAAATTACAAAGCTTCTCACTATGTGACAGAACTCAAGTTAAAAAAGTGAGCTGAACGACTATCAGCTCCTCTATAAGGACTGTTCCACGGACATTTGTGGTTGGAAACAGTTTGAAATATAAATTTTGGTGATATAACCGATCTTGTGGCCCAGATAGGATTTGAGATCACTCATTTCTGACTGAAGTGCAAGTGAGATGGGGCTATTGGCGTGGGAAACCCGATGTTGTTCCAAATATTTTAGTCATAACTATTACTTAAAATGATTAACAATTTGCTTCCTTAATTTTCGCCTATGTCTATATACTAATGTATACCTGTTTTTAAAAACGTGAGAAAGGACGGATTCAAATTAAGCGGTAACAGAAATAAATTTTTATTAAAATTCTTCGTGTGAAAGTCAATTTGACTATCTTACAGTTCATTGGTGCAATAACATTTTTCGCAGCATATACATAATATTTATATTCTTTTGAACAGTGCAGTGTTCTTTCTTCAAATTATTGCTACACATAATACCAATCTAGAATAAAAGTTGTTCGTATCCGACTTGAATTAAGTCAGACTTACAAACTATTACAAAATTACTTATAGAATAAATACTGTGAATTCGGACTATTTTAAGTTATCACTTGTAACAAGACAATACTGTGGTAAAAACAGACTATCACAGTTAGAGACCATCGTTCACAGATCTGCATAATGCAACGATAGAACAGCCAAGGTCCAAGTGAATTGGTGAGGGGAGTGGAAGGCACTCTGTTAAAATTAGAGGAGATTTGTGTTCTCAGGGAGACGAGCATGAAGAAGGCTGTCTTCTGGGGCGTTACGCTATGCGGTCTTATTTACTTATCGCCCTGATGATGGAATCAGCAAGCATTTCCGAAACTTCGGTCAATACCTACCAGACAGAACAAAGTGATTCCGGTGGCGAACTAACACTATCGTCGGCTCAGAACAGAAAGAACTGGTTATTAATATATACAAACCTACCTACAATAATTTGCATCAGTCTTTGATATTATATAGGAACTTACTACAATAAAATATTTTATCATGTCTACTGAATCGCTCCAAATAACAAATTAATACTTAGACATAATTTACAAGAATTACTTAAGGCTCAGCGTCTAATTTCTGTACGCAAATTATGTTATCTCTTAAATTTCTCGAACTAAAAAGAATCAAGCCTGATAAATGTGTTAATTATAAACAATGAACAACTTGGTTTCGCTTACTGAACAAAAATGACATATTAAGTCATTCAATGCTACAAATATACTGCAAAATCCATTCTCATCCTTGCAAGAGTTGAGTTACTTTCGCATCCTTTCCTGTTTCATTCGGACACTACACCAGATCGAATTCATTCTGGATCAATTTCACAACTGCAGGGCAAATTCCTATAGGCAAACCCATTCGAAGTTAACTTATTTGTATACGTGCCAAATTACAAGAGGTCGACTGCAGTCTGTTTTCCAAGTTAAATACCGTCAGAATTGTTTGATTAAGTCAAGACATTTCAGCGAAAGGAAGAAGTTATTTTAAAGAAACACCCCGAAATTAATATCCACATACACTACTGTGTACAAAGGTAAAAACACACAGTTAACAATTTTATAGCAATGCTATATTCTAATTATTTTCTTCACTCAAAAGTCCTTATCTCCAGTAAGCTTAATCAATTGTAGCCTTCCGTGATTCACCCGTGTAGACTGGAGCCATCCAGTAGCTAGATCTTCCTGAACCTACCAAGAAAAACAACAATGCCACTGTAAGCAGTTTCCATAGCAACAATGAATGACGCTGTTACGTCGCTTGGACCGCGTTCTCTTGCCCTGCTTCCTCTTCGTCGTCGTCATCGCTAGCGTAATGGTAAGTCTCTGGCGGAACATCACTGATCTCCACAGCAGCACTAAGGAACAGTTCCCGGAACACAAACCCGTCCAGATTCTTAGCTAGGTAGTACAGAAACAGCCAGTCTGAGAAGTGGCATTCTTTAGTGACCGTGACGAGACTCCATAGGTCAAGGACCTGAGGATTTGCAAAGCCAAACACGATCCTGTTGAATAGTAGACATCGTGCATGAAGGATCACAGTCAGAAGCCTCCACAGCAGGGCTGCCAACGTTAAAACACAGAGAACGACAAACCAGAACCAGAGGAATACGTATATCTTCTCATTTACAACATTTAGTGCCATCACACACAAGGCATCGTGCAACTGCAGTGAACCTGAAGGACCATATTTCCTGAAGTTACATTTCGTCACCTTTGGGAACACTAAATCCAAAGGGCTCTCTTCGCTGGTACCATCAGCCCTAAGAACATCACGTCCCAAATTCAGGAAAGTCCCTCCAAGGAATACATCCGTTATGTAGATCTGTACCACGAGGTTGGCGGCATTTATGACCTCGGAAATGACAAAATCTGTCGTCCAAGACTTGTTGATATCCTTTCTCTGGACGAATGCATCTCTGATCAATATAATCTTTCGCCTTGCATTCTTTTTTGACGGTATTGTAACACCACATTCTAACTTCATATCCTCTATGTTCAGGCTTAAGTACGCGTGCTGTAATCCTTTCACCAACGCCTTCATTCGTCCTCCTTCCCGATTTCTCCAATAATAATGAGGGGCATAAAACATTAACGCCTGCAAGAACAGCATAAAAGGAACCCACTGGTAAAAGGCGTGATATTTGACAGCATCTTCATTCTCGACATACGGACCGACACCCAGATGTGGCACAACTCCGCTGTGAAGCGCGGATTGATTAGCATGTTTTACGACTGTGAAGGTCGTTGTGAAGAAGCAATAGGTGTTTATTACATGAATTGGCAACCTGTGGTCAGCTACACAGCGGATATGTTCACCGACGTATTGACGGCTGCAGACCAAGATGGTGGATGTTAAGAGAATAGCAAAGCTCGCTCGGTAATAGAGCTTAGATACAAAGTTGTCAATTACAGCCTCCTTACTCTTGTAGTGAACGTTTTCAACAACACACTGAAAAGTTTTCAACATCGTTACGAAATTCTAGAATTAACTTAACACCCAGTCTTTAATTGCAAACACACAAACTGAAAATACTGCCTACGTTTCACTGTTCAACGCTGTTCAAACAGTACAAGCAGCATAACTGAGTAGTTGAAGTCTTCAAGGTGAGTCGAACACGAAATTCATACCACGTGGTGTATTGTGCTTATCATTGTAAACAAGATACGTCACTATCGCGAAAAAGTAGGTCTCACAAACGTATAAGTCAGGCATCAGTCTACAGGAAGACGCTTTATTTGCACGGTTTCCTGCAAAGTGGAAATACCGTTACGGGAACGCGAATACCATGCTGTAACGCTCTGCCGGTCGAACATTGACTAATCCGAACTCGGCAGTCACCGAGGGCGAGTGAACTCGTTACACGATGTGCCCGTCTACCGGAGACGTCACAATGGAAGTCGTCATATAAAAGGACATTGGCTGGGAGAGATGACCTCTGCCCTTACGTAATGCAAGCCTCTGCTTCTGTGCGGCCAATGGACAACAGTGGCATTCGAAAA
Source organism: Zootermopsis nevadensis (assembly GCF_000696155.1). The sequence continues at coordinate 189,882 of NW_019060367.1, read as the reverse complement.
ACGTTTAATTGACAACTCGACAAAACTTTTCTCAGTAGCACTAATGGCAATCTGTTATAATTTGGACTAAATTCACAAGAACTGTTAATATCTGGGACAAAAGTTTCGATGATTCTAAATAACAAAATACGAATGATGAAGAGAAAGCGATCATCGTCAGAGAAAACATCTGGAATTACCACGAAGAAACAAGGGAAAATCACAAAATAATAACTATCTGTCCCTTTTCTTAGATACGACGCCATGAAGACATAAGAAGGAGTGGAGTTAAATCTCCACACATTCTTAACCTCGGGACTAAATGGAGCTGAGCAGTGAGCCGATCTCTCAGTCCGCTTTATCCTCGGTATACAGCCTCCACAGCCCTGGCAACGAGAACGGGTTGGCCGCAGAACCGGCCTGGCTCTACGGAGAGAAAAAAACATTTGTGCACCTGCCGGAAACTAAACAGAATTAAAACAATGATTCAGTAATGAAATAATAATAATTTCATAAAATAAATTAATAATAATATCACCGATATCAACGGATTTTATCTCTCAGCTAAGTGGCTTACAGCAAAGCTAGCCGGCCGTGGTTCTGTTCCCGACAGACTTACTACTTCTTTCCCCCCACAACAACTACATCGCCTCTGGAGCTTGTATCTTCTCGTACCAAAAGGGCAACGGGAACAAAACGGACGCAGCATAAAGCTAACAAACTATTCAGGTCACACAGGTCTAGAATACAAAGGGGTAATCACACCGAACTCATTGCATCCAAAAGATACGATATCGCACATGAAGTAATTCAGTTATCTTAAAGCAAAAACTTACGTAAGACGAAAGTAGACTTCCGCTTATGACGCCATATCAAGTACGTATCCCAGTTTAGTCGGAGTTGGTTAAGCACGTAACACTTATCAAGCATTTCCCCTCCATAACCGGGCGGGAAAATACAAGAATCCAAATGATATGAAAATATGTACTTTAGAAAATAAATATTTACGTTTGTCTGTTTTGCACACTTATGCTGTTAAACGTAGTAGTCCACAACTTTATTTATATCAGAGAAATAGAAATAATATAAGTGGCAATAAGAGGAATCTCATTTTCACTTTGTCTCTCTCGCAGCAGAACAAAATAATCTGCGAATAACAACCACGCCTAATAGAGTACTTACAAATTCTATTCGGTCTTTCAACACGCGACTCTGATAAATATGTTCTACTTCTGCAAAAGGCAGTCTTCAACACAGTGTTGCCAACACTTAAAACGGAACTCTTAAGGGCTCATGGATCCAGTCATCACCTTCAAATGTCAGTAATTATATGAATGAAATAATTAAATATTTATGAATTTCCTGTTTCTGACAATGTATAAACACAAAAGAATGATTCGTTGTGGAATTTAGAAACTCTAATGCCAACGGGATTATCACTTTTAACCTAGACACATATTCTATTCGTCATAAAAAACAACAGAATCAGAAAACAAGAAACGATATTCAGTTCGGAAATATCCACAGCGATCAGCGACGCATGCCGACAGAGTATCGCCAAGTTAATGAACAAGTGTCCCAAACAGGTAACAAGCTTTGCTATTTCCAGAATAACATTAAGTAACGACAGTTTCGTATCTGTTCAAGATTGGACCGCAGTTCCAGTTACACATAATATCTTCCTACGGTGAACCGTGTTTTAGCTCTTTAACTCCGCGTATTAAGGCATATCGCACTCTTTTAGGCTCATCAACGCAGTTTCCTATACATATTAAGAATAAACAACCGTCTACAAGTAACAATAACAGAAAATTTTACAAACTGTGCAAACTGCCAAATTATGGTAAAAGTCACTGACAAAAGTTACATGTTTCGACTTTCCAAAATATAACATACATTAGCTAAACCGTAGTACAGAATATCAAGTTATTTCAAACCTACAACTAAGAAATTCTTTATGTAAAGCTTCGTATTCATTCAAATGTTGTATAATTAAAAACCTCAGGATGGCTATTTAAAAGTGAAAACATGTAGTTTTTATCTTAAACGTTTGCCATAATATGTGTCAGTTTCGCACATTTGCCAAAGAGTTGTATTGCTGCTGTGTTCAGACGGTATTTATTGCCTAAGACTACCAAAATTCCACAGAAGGATGCTATCTTGTAGCATTCGTAACAGAGATTTCTGCCTACACAACGTACCGTTAGTAAAGTATTTTGGTCGGTTCTCAGACAAACACTAATTATATTTCCAAAAATCATTAACCTTTACTGACTACTGTAACTTTTATGTTTCCTTGGCAGTACAAATCAAATTCTTAAACATATCATGATTCAGTATAAATCAACACGAAAGATGAGGGCACATGTGTTAATTCATATCAATAGCAGATGATTTTCCCTACGTGTTAATGAGTTAAATTGCAGGAAAAGTCCAAATAATTAATATTTCCTTTCACATACAAAGTGACCCAACAAGACGCTTGCCTTTAAATAGTTTATACTGTAAAAGTGTGAGGGTATAAGCTCGGAAAATAAGCACCAGTAAGATTTAATGTAGAACATAAAATGTTTGAGAAAAAGTTTCTGGAAACTGGCAACGTTTTAGCAAAGCGTGCAGGCAGTTTTTGGAAACTTCTGCATGAAAATGAAAATGTTTCAGTGCCGTATATAGACTACAGATACTTATAAATAAATTGAAGACAAAGGCAAATCTGCCGAGGCAGGAACTTGCTTCAGAACACAAAGGATTTCAGCTGTATTCCTGTAACTGGTTCCGCGCAAGAACGCGATGATGAATCATTCAGTTCCATAATGGTGGAAATTTCTTTGCCAACTGAATGTCATCTGTTTAAGGAAGACTCTGTATCATGAAATTAGCACACAATACAAACTTGGTTTTCCTTTCTTCTCGATCGAGACAGATTTTTATATCGGCTGTCCCTTTGTGCAGGTCATGGTACACCTGTGATACAAATTATGTGAACTGGACGAGATTTCAGGTTATAACGGCGGTGAATTAGAGAAGATGGCTTCTTTCTGAGCGATAAGTCATCACTCTGATGATAGAGTAAGCAAGGACTTCTGAAACGATTGTAAAATTCTGCCAGACTACATGGCGCTACAACCCAGTAGACAGCCATCTTCTTCCGTTTAATTTTATGTTTTGTATCCGGCTTTAGTTCAGTCCGGGAATGTTTCCTCGGAAGGGTACATACCGTGACGCATTCTAGAAAAAGTTCCAAGCGTAGAGGTTGTACAGAATATGGAGATAATCATGAACTATGAGCAGTCGAAATCGAGTAAATATAAAGAAAACTGTCCCTTGTGCTGAACTAAACACCTTGCAGAGGGGAGGGAAGGAAAATCTCCACGCATTCGTAAGCTTGGTGAGTGCTCAATTTCACGTTCGCATTATGCCTGTTAAAGGAACTCCTGCGTACGTGTGAGAACGAAGAACTGTTTACTGTAAATTATGTTTTGAACTGTAAATTTTGTGTGGCCGTATATTATTAGCCTATCACTGCCAGTTTAATTTATCATAGCTTGAAACTGTATCATATTAGCTTATCTCCATTGTTTCCCAAAGACTTAACAGTGTTTGCTTGGTATTTAAGACTAATCCATCGCCAACAAATGGCTCGTAGTTTGATCTTTAACCTTGTTTCTGTTTTAGGTTAATGAGACCGTAACGCGACGGGCTGGTCTTCCGTTGTATGGGAGAGGACAGCAATCTCCATCTCCAGTCATTCTACCAACTCGGGAGATTAGAGAGATAATGCCCAGTCATGTATAATACATATTCACTCACATGCCATATCCAACCGTCACAATTAAAAAGTGATTACGAAACTTTAAAGTACAAACTTTCTGCCAAAATGTTTTAGTGACAAAAGAACTCAAAATGCTCATTTCCGGTAATGGAAATCGAACCCGAGCCTCCTATTTGAAAGCCAGGTACCCCAGCTACTAGACCATACCGTACAACACATCCTCATTTAAGAATGCATCACAATCTTTTCCTGCTTGCGTATTACAATATTTCGCCATGAAAATTGTACCATAACCTTGGTATTCAGAAGGCCCACGTTTCGATTCCGATTCGACTGCAGCTATTAATAACGAAAATGTTTAAACATAAATATCCATCAACATGATCACAAATCGACGTCGTGTACATCAAAGTAACATACCTCGTAACAACGCCAGTGTGATACAATGTCTATCATAACTGTGGTGTTGTTACCTCATACACCGCCTTTCACAACTGTGGTATGGTAACCCCATTACGATGTCCAATATGAACCGTATAATTAACAGTGAGAGACGGAGTAGCTCAGTATGGTAACCAGACTACGAGTTGGATAACCTGGTTCGATCTCTAGCAAGAGGCAGACATTTTTCTCTTCCCTGCCTCGAGCAAATACGCTCTGGGACTCACCCAACTTTCTGTCCAATGGGTACTGGGAGATTCTTTTCCTGGCAGCTTCTCCATCTGGTGACGAGTTCAAGAACTGTTGGAGATGATCTATCGGTCCAGAATACAGAAGATCATTAGTGAGCTGTAGATCCAATTGCAAACGAACGAACGATAATATTAGGAAGTTTCATCTCCGTCATGCGGGTTTTCTTTGAGCAGACGGACCAAGGTCTCTCCCGAAGGAATAAGGGTGGTCAGACAGTGACATTTAGCACCATCTGTAGTATTGAGGTTAAAAGAATGAACCTTGTACGCCTTCGTGGAGTGGGCCGGATACAAGGATTATTTGCATCGCCCCTGCTTGCGGATGAAGCCTTCTGATGTCATCTGTTCATAGCATGACATGCAAAAGGCGTGAACTGCTTGGCATGGTCCAGTAATCTCATTGCCTCCGCAGATACGTCATACAATTGCTGGAAACTCGTGTGTCACTTCGAATCTCTGAATTACTGTGACTGTTCCCGACTGTTTTTAATTTGCATGAAATTCCCAAGACAATCTTAATGACGCCTCTAACATACACGCGTGCATGCATGCATGCATACATACATGATTGATTGAATTATTCAAGAAATTCCCTACTTTAACTGAACTCCATGTTCACAAAACCCCTCCATCGTACTCTATTACGAATTACTTCGACTTACTTCACCCCATTACATCCTGTCCCTGTAAGATCCATTTTAACAGACCATTTTCACTGCAAAAAACAAAGAATAAAGTTTCAACTCCAATCTACGCATAGGGCAGGAAGTAGGTGGCATTTGGAAATGACGCGCTAACGTAAAGCTTCCAAATACGCTGAAATATTACATGTGTACGTTGAAGATGGCAACTGGAGTTTTTTCCGAAACACGTAACTTGGGGGGAACATACAATCTTCGCGGATGATATTTTTATGATCTACGAAAGAAGTCCTAGACGTTACTAGTTTTTTCTAGGGTTCAGTTGTAGACCCACCTAAGTTTTCACAAAATCGTCTTGCGCAAGCATCCTTAAACTCGTTCCTGAGACAAATGATGCTCACAGATTGGCGACAGTCTGTCGAAACCCGATACCTGCTAATGTTTTATAGATGCGAATTGCTGTTGTCGGGATGACGTCACTTTGACGTACTTCGTCTCACACCGCGTGAACAAACAACGCAAGTCACAGAATCCTAGGCTCCAACTCGCTTTCAGCGGCGAAGTTCGAAAGGACAAAGAAATTCGATTTAAAATTAACACCAATGAACGAGTAGGCCTACTCTTGAGGTTCTGACGGCGGTGAGTACGAAGATGGCTGTCTTCTGGGTTGTAGCGTCGCGTAAACGTCCTGATGATTGAGACCATAACGACCTCTGAAACTTTGGCAAACTTCTGCCAGACTACACGTAGTTACGACCCAGAACACAGCGATCTTCATGAGAAAGGTAAATGGCGATTACAAATTTCTGCATGTTAATACTCTGATACTCGTATGATACACCTATTTGGTTCTTGAAACTCTTCTTAATCAGAGATCGTGTTATATTGTATTGATGGGTCTTACTGGAGGTGAGATTCATTCATGACACACAAAGAATATCTGTTGCATCACCCGCATTGTGGTACAGACTTGGTCATCAGCAGTCACACCCATCTCACAGAATGTTGGAATGCGTGTGGCAACGAAGATACAGATCGCAAATTCTTCAACCTGTATTCAACAGAATAAGAGTCATCAGGCTGCGTAACTCACTGTGTGACTAACGAATATCTCATTAAGTGATCACTGAACAGCACATCGTCTTCCTTGGGCAGCTGATAGATTCTAGGTTGATCAACAAAGTTCATGCTTGTCTGAAACCATAAAATTCATGGCGAGATATCACGTTCTCAAAGCGACAATTGCCCCCATGGTAGTGGCAGCAAGTACCTCAGAAACGTCGGTAAACGTTTACCAGACTACACGGCGCAACAACTCAGAAGACAGCCATTTTCACGAGATTCAAAATCGTGTTTATAAAACCCCCTCTGAATCTCTTATCTTACAGTGTTTAATCCTCTTCCCAATTTATTTTAGATTATTTTTAAAATGAACGTTACGCTAACTCTTCTTCACGCCAAGAAGGCAGGTAGGAGGAACTGAAGAAATAATCAGCAAACCATTAACCTCGGCACTTAATGTGGCTGAGTAGTCAGTTCCACGTTCCGGTCGGTTCACTTCCGGATGAAGACCTCCGGTATACAACGAAACACATAACGGACGCTTCCTAGATCCGGCTGGAATACAGTGAGAGTTCACCGATTGAACATTTTTATGTCAACTGTGGGTTCCAATTTTTTCCTATCCCAATAATACCATTCGAAGACAATGTGGAAGTGATCAGCGCAGCCAACTGACCAATCCATGCTCTTTCTTACGGAGTTGCCATTCCTTTGTTATATCGTCACTTCCGAAAAGTTTCAGTTCAGAAGGAGCGGTCCAACAGTTGCTGGAAATTCAAGAGGTGTGACATACAAAACTGTTCATGTTACGTCAGCTATACGTGCCTACAGTCTGGTTCAGGACCTGCCTAACGGATTAGCAAAACCATCAAAATACGCGATACCTCTCCGCCGTGAATCAAGTCGAGCTGCTCTGAACCAGAAATTAACAACACGATCACACAAACAGCCTTCTTCGAGCGTTGTTAATGATTTTCAGGGAGAGGAGGGGTGCGTGTCCAAACGAAATATCGCCAGGGGTTGGCAGTCATTGAAGCCGAATGGGTTAATTCGAAGTGACTTCGGACCGGTTAACCTGGCCAAAAAATATCTGTAAGCATATATAAACAATGCTTAATAACTGTCGTAATAATTTTGGAATTACTGGACATAATTCTTGTCCATAGGTTTTCGCACATAGTGCGTTCTACGGGCAAAACAAAATATTTTGATAATTTTCTCAGGGGAGCCGATATTAAGGACAATGCCGTTGTTTTGTCTATTTGCTTCCGGTTGAAAAGGGTGGTATTGTGGCTACAAGATTCAAAATTTAAATCTTCGAATCTCTGTGCAGAATTTGGGGTCGACTCTTGGATGTCCCAGTCTGGGGCGTGGACCTTGTTCGCTCGGAAACTAAAGAATAGTGTTGGTGCTGCCTTCTAGCAGCGAGTGTATGAACAAAGTTATAGTGTATTCGATAGTTGTAAGGGAGCAGCACTGGGCAGACAAGAATATGAATTGCTTTATGTCAGTTCATTGACCTAGTGTTCATCACGAAACAATTAAATAACCGACAAAGAATTTATAAATAAGACAAAAAATTGATGACGTGTTGTTTGAAAGAACTCGACTTGCAGCTTCATGAGATATATATTTGCAAGTCTTTACTTGATAGCAGCACTGAAGAAGACTTCTGCTTCTTTGGAAGTCTGTTGCTGAAATTCCTTAAGAGCCTTCATTATAAGCCTTCCTACAACATTTTTTAAAGACTCCAAATTCATTTTAGTATTGTGCAGAGAACAGCCTAAATCCTAATCAAGTGTTGTGCCCTCTGGCGCCCTCAACATGTGTCTTCTCCATTTCCCCTATGTGATGTCGCCAATTTATTATTTATATTCACTTCTTTCTCTCGGCCTCAAAATTACTCTTTTCGACCAAAACAACAGTTTCATTTGTGTCTCCGATACTTCGCTCGTATTTCTTTTAACACGCTGAAATGAATGAAGAAGAGTGACAGATCACAACACCTTTCTGAATTCTTTAAGTTTTTGCTATTAAGAATACATTTTATGCTTGGCTATAAATATTCCAGTTGGCCAGCTACTAAGAATTCCTGATGATTTTATCGACTCACATTTCTTAAATTTCTTACCGTGCTTTCAAGTGAAAGGAATGTGACCGCATTCGAATTGACCACGACTGGACTTAACATTAGTCTGGATCTCAGATCGGGACAGCCCCAGCACGTTGTTAATGCATTCTGCATAGCGAAAAACACTGGGCAGAGTCTGTATGATAATAAAATCTGAGTTGGTTCCCGAAACGTCGGTTTACTACGGTAACCAGTTAAGGCGGCTGATTGCCAGAGAAGATTTTATCGATTGTACTTACCGCGAAATTCTCAAATTCTATATCTGTAAGATAATGTTGCTTCTTTGTAGCTTGTGGTTTGTATAAAGTTTAATTGAACAAGTTCGTATTTATTATTATTATTATTATTATTTAATAACCTGAACATGAGAGAGCACTTGACAGACAAAAACGTAGATGGGATGATATTATTAATTGTATCTAAAAACAGTGTATGATGACGTGGATTGAATTCATCTGGCCCAAGACAGGATCCAGTGGCGGGAACTTGTGAGCAATGTTGACAAGCCTTCGGGTGTCATAAGGGTGGGGAATTTCTTAACACCTGAAACGACTCTGCTACATGGAATTAGTTTATCTAGCATTCTGTACCTTCCTCTTTCTTAGATATAAATATTATCTAAGCACTTTGTTGTCAGGCAACCTCAGCCCGTGTTCTTGCCCTAGGATTATGAAGTGGCGATTCTCTCCGAAAATAAAACCACACATTCCTCATAAACGATTACATATCTGGATAATTATAGATTATATAAATATTTCGGCGGATAGAACAGATACACACCTTGAACGCTATACGGTTGCATCTGCACTTTTTGATGATCAAGAGTTCAAACAGAGCTGAGAATAGCGCGACATTATTCCGCCTGAGCTGGTGCCTGCCCGCCTTGGGAAATATAGAAACTTTTCTGTTGTCGGAAGCGTCAATCAATAAAAGATACGACGACAACGAAAGCAGATCAACAGAAATAAGAAAATAAAGGGCTCTCCCGGCATTAGACCTAGGGACCTCGCGAACTCCGTACAAAATCGCCACGTCTTGCCCAGCGTCTCACAGACGTGAAGTTCTACCAATTGACCTCACTGCAGTCAACTGTCGTATCGCGGAACATCTGTGTCCTTCGAGGTTAATGAACTGGCTGTAGACGCTGCCTGGAATACGAAAACAAAACTCCTTCCGATAATCCTTCGTCAGTAGATTCAACCCATTTGATAGGAAGTTGTGTGGGTCTCAACCCAGTTCTTCTGCTGACCACAGTTTGAAGGCAATGAACCACTGATGGTCCGCGGGCCACACTTTAGAAACAATAAACTTTCCCTGATTTAAAACAAGACAAAAGACCGTGCAACTTCTTATCCAACACGCTGGATCAGTCTATCAGCATGATTGACTTGATATTTTCGTCAGCGTTGGTCGTAATACGGATGCCAGACACAGCGCGGGAATATCGGAGAGTTCTTCGAAGGATAAACATGTTCTATGCCACGTACAACATTCGGCCAACTCTTTGCCGATAATTCACCTGAACTCTTACATAAGCAGCTAGTAGAAACAAATGTCTCATAATAGGACCTGAAGGTGCGGACGACATTGAGAAATCATACGCGTTCTTCATTAATACCAGCCTCAATATCTACGTCGTGGCTTAACACATTTTAAACCTACAATCTCTTTGCGCTTTAACCAACTTGCATAAATCCCACATCAAGTATTCAAACAGCTGCAGAGTAGTACGTACATATGTTTCTTATATGTCTCCTTCTTTACTGCTGTTAGGTAAAGGTACAATGAAGACGGCTGACGATGGAGGCAGAAAACACTTCTGAAACGTCAGTCAATATCTACCAGACTACATGGCACAACAACCAAGAAGACAGCATAATGAACATGCTGCAACTTACTTTAACTGTCCGTTTAAAAACACCACTAAATTATCTCCTACAAATGTCACTGAACGAAATTGCGTGCAGCGAACGGATTCATTGTTAATTCTTGACATATCATTCCTGTGGTTAAAACATAGACCAATAAACAACATATGTCGACCATGATAACTATCAAATAGGCTGAAACCCATGTATAGATGTGTTCGCAAAGAAAACTTTACGGAACTGGCAATGTTAACAAAACTCTTTAATATCTGCCGCAAAAGAAACATGACCAGTTTCTTGAAATACAGACGCTGGCCTTTCAAGGAGGCGATGTTCATCGTGTCTCGCTGCTACTCGTACTGCAGTGAAGTCGTTGAATAAATAAGCTACGTATAATTGGCAGCAAGAAAAATGCACACAAGAGTAAGCAACATCTACAGCTAAAGTAACAACGATTCTTTGTCCGTTTCAATGAGCCAGTCGCCATGGTTAGTAGTTCCTGAACACCAGAGGCAATCTGTTCACGTGTACATGCAAAATAATTATCGTATGTTTCTACAAATTACTACTATACTTCAGTCACAGTCAAGCACCTTACGTTGTCAAAATCCATTGTTCTCTCACGCTCGAGGCAGGTTTTGTCTTTTCATTTTTTAAAACTTTACAAGAATGACTCGGTGAGCTTTAAAACTGCATTCTTCACTTAATAAATAAGATAAAAAATCATACCTCACATTTGCACTTCAAAACTGAAAGAAGATACTGACTCAGTTAAAAGAGGCATGTGGAGAAGGAATTCTGAACATTGGTCACTCCTCAAGTCAGTTATCAATGCCAAGATGACCTTACATTTCTATTTACTGTAGATAAACACCAAAAATGAAGCTTCGTCTATAAACAGCATAGTCCTGGCTCACACGAACCAAAGGGTAAGACTTATCTCGTACAGTAAACGTAAATTGTTTGGACTGCGATGTTTCCATGCACAGCGAGCTTTAATGAGATCCAAGCTTTGTGAAGCTTATGTGAGTATCATGTGCGTATATTTGTCATTTTATGGCGAAATAAATATGAAATTTTGTGAAGAATTAAAACGCTTACTTTTCTATGACTATTATCTGAACAGAGATCAACAACACCTAAGCCTACAAACCGTCATGATCAATCGATTAATCGATTAGTAACCGATAATTCACTTCTTCAGTCGAATGATAGGTTAGGAATTGTGATATTCCGTCATTAATACATAACACACAAAATGCAAAGATTAGTTTAAAATATTGCATGTCCCACATTAATTATATACAGTTTGGGGGGGGGGGGCTTGTTTTTTTTTGTAACCA
>NW_019060367.1:164180-178335 GCF_000696155.1 Zootermopsis nevadensis | reverse complement strand
GGGGGGGGGGGTCTTATTTATTATTGTAACCTAAATTCTGACTAAATGTCGCGGTCTAGTGGTTAACACTCCCGTTTCGTATTTGAGAGATCCTGTGTTCATATTCAAGCCCCCAAACCCCTGAGACGGCTGTACTGAATGAGTGTTTTCATAGTTTACTTCAGTCCCTCCAGGAAAACTTCGATACAGTGCCTTAAAGTATTCTATGACTGCTTCCTTCCGCATCCTTAAGGGGTGGGACACCTAATAATAACTCAGCCTACTTCACTGTGTATGTGACACTAGTAATCGTACATACTTTTAACTCACCCCGAGTGTCTATCGATAATGAAACAAACATTAACAGTATCTTACTGCAACCCTAAGGTCCTGACTTACCCTGGCAACAGTTGTCATGAATATATAGGTCTATGGTCTACGCCCACCGCAGTGTTTGTTTGTTGCCAGACTTGCATTGAGGTGGAAATTCCTCTGAACTAATTCCGTTCCTTAAATCGTTAATTCAATTATCAACGCTAATCATTTCTGCTTTGCAAATGGCGAAAGTATGCCAACACGGAAGGCATTAAACAATCTATTTTCGGAGCTAACTATGCTAGGTAGTGGGCGGGTATAAATCGCCATTTTCGTAATGTTAGTATTGAAATATCGTAATAAGGTTGCAATGAATCAAGTACGCATGCAAATTCATGTAATACTAAAATAGCTACATTTCTTTTTAGCCTGTGTTCCCGACTTTACAAGGAAAGACAGGCATTGGTATTATCTCCGTGTGTCCCTTAACAGTATAACAAAGTGATGGTTATTCATTAAGCTGTTATGAATATCATGCCACTATAGGCAATTCCACATTTGTATTTCTTAATCTTTTGCCATCAACAATACGAACTTTGCGGACGTGTGAAGTTTTGAAGCATGAGCGACGATAGAGCCATTTAAAGTAGAGGAGGACTGGAATTTTTTTAAGCATGCTAAACAACAGCTTGATGGTCGCTGATGGCGATAATTAATAGACCAATGAAACGAAGTGCAGTAACGTTTATATGGAGGCATATCATACTAATACCCACAAATTCCGTAGGGCACATTTTTCATATTTTGAAAACTGCAAACAAGATGATGGCTGTCATCTTAGCACGTGTGGTCTGGCAGAAGTTTGCCAGCGTTTCAGACGTCCTTGTTGCCTCCATCATCAGGAGGGCCCTGACTACACTACTAGACTACACGGCGCTATAACCAAAAGACAGCTAACTTCGTACTCACTGAAGTCCTACTTAAAAACAGGATAACTGCAAAATTTGAAGGTTATAATTGTAAAATTTAATGTGTCGGCAATCGGAATCTGGATGTTAAACACAACAGATATTGATCGCGAATTGTTTTGTTATAAACTTAAAATTTCTGTTAACCTCGCCATATATTAAAACGTTTGAGGAATAAAACATGTGACACTTTATCTCCGAAACGTTTGCTTTTGTCGGGATCTACAGTTTTGATTTTGCGTTTCGTCAACATATTTTTAGACCGAAAGGGTTGCTGTAGCAAATAAGTTGCTTTTTAGAAGCTGACGGTCTCTCATCAAGACAACAAATTACCGGCCTTTGTCCGAACTCAAAGACTCCGTTCATCCGAAGATTGCAGTCTTCTGGGTTATTGCGCCGTGTAGTCTGGTAGATTTCCGTTCGAATGTTGTTTACCGAAGTAAAAACGCTTACAAGTTCTGCTTTTGAGGAGAAGAAAGAACAGTTAAGGACATGGTCTGTAAAGAGCAAAGCGAAGGAACATTAACAACCAGCCTTTCAGACGACCCAACATGGCTACGTGAAACCCGTTAGGTCTAAGCACTGCAAGAAAATTACCAGACACCTACAAGGACAAGAAAAGTATGCAGTAACACCTTACAGCACGTTTCACTAACCTTTCTTCGATAACAGGCAAATTAGAAGAAGCTTAAAATTCATATTGGACCGAAATTAACCCATTAAAATATACCTGGTGTTCGCACACCACGACATTTCTCAGAAACGTGTTTTGGCACTCTGTGATTGGCGATCCCTGGCACTAATATGCAGAGTGTGTAAAATGGATCAAGATCCGGTCGACACTCTCACTAAAATTCTGGTAACCAGCCGCTCATTGCAGTGGGCGTTCTGAAATCACTGTATTCTGAGGGCAACCCAAACTTTCTAACCTAACCTTACCTTACTGCAATTTTATAAGCGTAAATGTTCTTGGAGGTAAAGGTCTACGCAGTACTTAGATATGACAGTGTATAATTTCGTTTCCGAGAAAATCTGTCTCAGTTGTAAGATTCTTAAGTTGTTTGTCTTCCCCGCCCTTCCGAGTAATCGAACTCAGTGATCCAACTTGTAGCTAGTGACTCGCTGTCCAGGCCTAAATATAGCAACTCAAAGACAGCCTAAGTAATTGACAAAACATTAAATTGACGGCGGAATTATCACTAGGCTACTCAGGAGAGAGGTAAGCGTCGCTAGTAAACACATTTTTGAGACAGGCTGTGGCTTGAGGATGCTGCTCCTGTCAGACTGCAACTCAAAACCGGTTAGCTGCACGTACACCGACCGGCACGACAACCATGATTTCGAAAAAAACCAATCGAATGTCGACAGCCTTATTTGAACAGTCCGATTTCATTTCTACATGTAGGACGTTGCCCCTTCAACACAAACGACATAAGTAAATACGAGACACTCGTCTTTGGTCTGTTCGATTTTAAAAGCCAATTCCGTTTTGCTAGGCACACAAAGGCGGAGTCTGAGTAAAATACACAGTATAGTATAGGAGCTTTTGGCTGACTACACCGAGGAGGATAAGATGGTCAGGATATGTAGCACAAATAGAAACATGACTCCAGTCAGAAAATCTTAGGGGAGAAGACTTTGACATAAATCAGAGTATGATAATATTTATGTGTGGTTTATTTAATGACGTCGTATTGCCTGGAATAACCAAGGATGCCATGCAACGTTGAATAATAAAATGGTAAATTAATAATGAACAAAAGGATATGAAAGCAAGCGGTCGTAGCCTACTTTAAGATACTATCCCGGAATTTGCCTGGAACGACTGACGACAACTAAGCAAACAATCACAATACTCGGTCTCCAGGCCGATATTTGAACCTTGGATCTCCAGAATGTAACCTTCACACCTAACGTTGAGTAATATATTATTTTTATTTTGGCTCAGTCAAAACGAGAGCAAGATAAGAAGCAAAACCTTTTCTTCCAGGAGAATTATGAAGTCGAAGTGAAGGATTATTCTTTATTTCTTATAACTACTCAAACTGTTGCATTACACAACATAAGAACTGTACCTGATCCAGATTAAGACATGTTTCAGTTCCACATTATCGGCCATAATTACAACACAATCATGTCCTGAAGTAAGAAATACCTCGCAACAAGAAAAGTAGATAATAACTACAATAATTATCATCATGATAGCGGACTTTCAAATCACGACATCTTATCCATGTTAATAGGCCCCAGACACACAAAGCCTACCTTCAACAGTATCAGTCACATCTGTATATAGTCTACAGGTATCTGAGAACACGTCAGAGCTGAGATGGCTGTCTTCTGGATTGTAGCGATGTGTAAAGTAGAAATTTACGAACTTTTCACACATCCTTCCTGCTTCCATCGTCAAGGCGACGATGGAAGGACATCATCCCGCTGATGGAATTGAAGGTCGTGCTAAAGACGGGCGGGAAGACGTCTTTCTAGGGGAGCCGGAGGGACAAGTCAGTCACATTACAACCGACTTCCAGTTAGTCAGTCCGTCTTGGCGTCGAACTCTTCTTTTGGGGGGGTGCTCATGACCACATCTGAGAGCCCGTGGAATCTACCCGTCTCTGTAGCCAATTTCTATCAGACCACAAGTCACATCGTCTCAGAAGACAGCAATCTTCATACTCATCGCCGTGAGAACCTAACATTTCACCTGGCGGATTATTTTTCTGGTCGCCTCCTTCATGTATTATGAAACTAACACAAATCCGCAACAGTGAAGACAGAAATAGAACGAGCACATGCCTTGTAATTAGTAGGTCACATGAGAGACCCAGAATCCAGATCAAGTTGTCTACAGCAGTGACACGAGCTTGGGTAGATTAGATCCGAAAAAAAGTTTCTGTAATAAGTGACGTGTTTATATAAATAAATCTATTAACTTAAAGAGAGGTTTAAATCTAGTGGCACTTCACAGACATGTGTGATACGGTTCTAGCTTCCAGATCCGCTTTTGTGTTATTCGCTAGAAATAAAATACGATATCATATTCTCAAAAGTCACGATTTCAGCAGTTCTGCAGAACTACAAAACGTACGCTACAAGTGAGCTACAAAAACATACCACACTAAAATTCTACGGAGCACCTTCATGCTTATGTTTTGGTATGAAACTGAATGTCAGACGTTAATGAAAAAGGAAATGAGACGAATGAAGTTCTCGAAAATGAGTTTCGTCAGAGCGGCCACGGGATACAGAACGATGATACCGTCTATATCCGAATTCCACGGAGTTCGACAGAAGGATAAAAGAATAATTTAAATCCTTGTCACCGGTACAGGCCTAGAGCTTAACTCGTTATACTGATGACGACCATGCTATCCTAAGTTGTAAACCCGTACTGCAGTCATTCCTATGGAAGAAATAAGCTACTTTGTAGTGGCTTAGCAGATTCTACTAAGCCATTCTGTAAGCTGTCCCAAACACATTTCCTTCCAGTAGACCCATAGTTGTAAGAATAAGGATACGAATCACAACCAAAGCTCATTGTAAATTCAAAAAGAATATAATCCATCGCCTACTTGCGACGTGTAATATGTAAATATGTTAAATTCACTCACCAGGCGTTCGGACGTTCTACTTCTTCACCTGACCAGCCGTTCCACACAGAACGAACGAATTCTGAAACAAACATAATTACATTATAAAGAAGAGCAAATCTTATGGTTAGAGATACGAGATAAATTACAATCAACGTAACCTCTAACAAGGCATTCCCGACCTGTAAGATGCCATTTTGTTATTTCAAGAAGTGCTGCATAGTCTAAATTTTCAGTATGAAAATTATAAATAAGTCTGATTAACACAAGAACAATAAAATTGGCACAACATGTAGATCAAACGAGGTAATAATAATTGCTTTTAAAATTTTGATAAAAAACCTCACTAGAAGATGCTATTTAAGAGATCATGGCACGGATTTAGGCTAATATTAAAATTTTCCTCAGAGAATTGACCTTGAAGGTGTGAAATGGCCTGAACTGGCTTAGGACGAAGTCCAATGTTTGCTTTTATGTACGACAGTAGGGAATCTGATCTTGAAGCGAGTGATTATCATCTGCTTATGGAAGACCTTCAGCCATGGACTCAAGCCAGTCAGTTAATTACATTTCCAAACTAAAACTGCACTCATTTTGTAATTATCTAAATATTTATTTGCAAAATTAGGTACCTTTAAATTCATACCCTTCTTAGCATTTGTTACCAAACATGAACACCTCTAATTGCTTGCGTACGCCCTGCAGCAGAGTTGTGGAACTAATAAGCACATCACGAAACAGGCGTTTAAGCGTTAATATTTCGAAGGAGTGGCTTAGAATAAGTAATACACAATTAAAATGACGAGTAAAAACAACAACTTTGAAGTGAGAGTTGAGGTTCTGACAGCGGTTCGTCTTCTGGTGAGGAAAGCTGTGAGGACTTATAGGACGATACCAGCGTTTCAGAGGAACATACTGCCTCCATCTTCAGCCTTAAAATGGAGGCAGTGTGTTCTCCGAAACGTTGGTATCTACCTATAAGTCCACATGGCGCTACTACCCAGAATACCAATATTAACAACTGTAAATTTTCTTTATTTCCATTGTTCAGAAATACTTTTAGATTCCAAAGGAAATGCATAAATACGTTTTATCTCGCCTCCAGCAAGGTGTTTCGAGATCATGTAAGTGTTAGGACACTGTTGGTCATCACATTCCTTGCATTGTATTACAATGTTGTTATCCACTTTGGGCATGTAGACATGTACCTTCTGCTGTCCTCTGTCGGAGAACGCAACATTTGCTACGATTCAAGGTGTCGGCGTTGGTAGCTCACTCTACTGACTACATGCAGTAGTGATTTGCGTGCTGTAAGTGGCAATTCCTTTTGAGATTTCTACGCGAAAATCTAAAGAATTTTAAAGAAATATAATAAAAAGGAAACATTTCTTTCTCAGTATCCCAGACATTCGGTGACCGCTGGAAATGTCTCCACCATAATACGGCCTTGCCACGATCACTGACTGATTCCCTCATGATTTACACTCGGGCTCAGAACATAACCTACGCAGTAGGAAGTGTTCGGAAGTGCTTGTGGGGGAGTAACCTGCCCGCAGGCTAATGAAACTACGCAATTCAAACGACAGAGATAGGCAACTCAACATCGCATCTGCCGCAATCCACCCACACATTGGGAAACTCGACGGAACTTACAAATGAACTCCGAAAATGGTCAGTTACTCGTGGCCTGCAATTTATGTTTTATAACACGGAAATGGACAATTATGTTTCGTCAAGGGCAGAGTAATGTGGGCCTATGTATTCTGTAGTTCCCTTTATGGCATGACTGCACACACAGGTACTTGAATTAATTCGGACATGATATCTTACACGCCAGTTAGTGTCACAAAAGCTGTGCAGAAACCAGAATCGGAACTGAGGTCCACAACTGTCAGACAGACTGATGTATAATAAATTATTTACAGTCCTGTTAAAGCCCCAGGAGAGACTACACTTAGTTTATGACGTCACACGCAGGTAAAACCCATGGATGTTAGCAGCAGTTAATAGCTAATAGGAAGTAATTTATGTTTAATGTTTAAACATATTTTATTACCACTTGATGGAGGTACATTCAGGGTAAGAAAATCAAACACCGATGCTACGTTCAAATTATGAAAGGTGGCCCTTCGTTTGTTACAACATTCCGATGGAGTACTCATTTTTTTCACACGTCAGTTGTCTTGAAGGTAATCTCTCAGAGACACAAAACCATCATCGTAGACTCAAACATATTGTTACAAATCTTTTCAAACTACAGAAACTTTTCAAAATTTAATTTTTACTTGTATTTTGTTCCTACACCATATCGAGAAGCACTCAAAAGCGGTCAATTTTAATGATCAGGTATGTAAATAACTATATTCAGTTTGCGTAATTTGGCCCACAAACGAAATCTTCAGTTGCTTATTTTATTAGGCGAGTACATTGAAATATTTTATTTAAAACGCAAGGATTCGAGAACTTCAGTTAGAGAATCTCTGGACCAGGCTAAGTGATCGTATGTTCTAAACTCTTCTTGACCGTACCAGATTTAAGCGTAATCTACCGGACGAGAAGTTCTTCGGACTGTCTCTTGTCTCGGGTTTTGTATCTTAATGAATGTTACGACAAAGTAACAGTGGATTTTGGCGAGGAGAGTGGTGGCACAGCTCCATGTATTCTATTAAGACTGCGTGGCCATATTCAGGATGAAGGGGAGAGAGTTTCCGCTGCCAGATTTATAGGCGGTCTGTGTTTATGTATGCATGTTTATATGTGTGTATGAACACACATTTTAACTACCCCCACCAACAGAATGCTTCCAACTGTTCTGTTCTTGCAGTCATCGTGATGGCTCCCACATGCAAATTTACCGGCATGCCACTACAAGGCAGGTGTGTTGGTCTCCTACGTCACATTGGATGACATTCGGATGACGCAATGGCCCTTGCGTCATGCTCAAGAAGAAGTTTTGCCGGTCTGAGTTAGGTGATGCAGAGATGGTGTGGGTTTGTTGAGTAGGACGACGTTCACGGCAAACGAGAGAACGTTAAGTCTTTGCGGAAGTGTTGCAGACCAATGAATGTGTTGTTCGCACAATGTAATGAAAAGATGCTTTACACTGGTAGAAATAAAGGAAGAAACAAATAAAGAAAAGGTTTAAAGAGGAGGAGAGATAAACTAAACAGAAAAATGTAACGCAGACGAACAGAAGTAGTTGGAACGTGTAAGACAAAGAACCTATAGACAGGCGTTTTAAAACATATTTATAAAATAAGGCTAGGGTTTAATAATTCAACACTTACGCTACGAAATACCGGTTGTCAAAAATCTAATTAAAATGTCAAGTTGTATGAAGAATCTAATGTCCTAAGAGCACGCAGCACAAAAGTATCTGAAGCAGGGAGTAGAGCATGTGTCCACCACACGAGGGCGGCAGCATTGGGCTCATCGCCAGAAAAGGAAGCTCGCTATTAAATCTCCGACCAACCTTGAACCACATTCCACAAGTGGGGTACATCTGGATTCCCACCAGTAGGGGCAGCTAGAACGAGAAAGTGCGGCAAGGCTCAGAATGAAAACATCTGGTACTCCGAGCCCGAAGTCTGAAATTTGTAAAGGCTTCTCAGACTTTGCGACTTCTGTGCCTTAATCAGAGAGTTCTTTATGGCACATACTGTATACTTGGGGTTTCTGCGGCCAAGCCATTTTACTTGTTTGTCGGCTGCCTCTTGCAATCGGCTCCAGACAGGAGCCAAGGCATCTGCTGGATACTGACACAAAAACACCACAGCTGCAGTTCTTGGAGGCCCAGCTGTGTCATTTTGTCCATGGTCTGTATACGACGTGTATGGAGCAGACATTAACAAAATAGCCAAGGAGCCGACATCATTTACGCTTCCTATGGTCCACAGCCCGAGTGGGGGGTTTGAGGTACTGACTTCTAACTTCATGATGGCTCTTGGTCAGCGCTAGAAGGAAAGGAAAGCAAGAAATATTTTCCTCAGTGCGTTTTCAATCATAGAAAGAGCCGAATTTATGTTATTCTGTCACAATAAGAGAATATGTTTCACGCCGATAAAAGAAACTTCATAACAAAATGTGTAGGTTTGTTTATAATCAAATCCGTATTAATTACGCACGCCCGACTACAGTGGTTCATAGGTTTTCGTCGCGAAAGGAATTACAGGAAATCTTCGTGATATTTCACATTGTTTGATTTGTTTGTCGGAGGGAAAAAGTTGTGTATTATTCAAATATCAGAATTTAAGGTACCTTAATTAAATTGATGTTACGAGTACAAACAAATCACTAACAGTATAATTTTTTAGTTTACAATACCTGGCAATCTTCACACAGTTGAAAGAGTTCAAAGGAATGTAGAAGTCATAAAATACTTTCAAAACGTTTTGGTATCTTGATCACAATGCGAAGTTCGTCTCGAAAGGTCCTAAAATGTGTAGCGGTATTTTTCGTCTGCTTTTAGAGGAACATTGTTCTCCACTTTGTTTTCGTTATAGCTCTCAACAACACCCGTGTACCCACGTTACAAGCCGCCCGCTAAGCGTAAAGCAAATTTATAACCAGTCTTCTAAAAATATACTCAACAAGCAGAAAATGGTTCCTTAAAGGCGAGGTAAATACAATAACAATGGACTGCAGGATGTTTTCAACTGGAGAAACGTGTCTTAAACACAATTCTATTCCCTTTCTTCTGGAAGACTGTTACTTATTACTGTACGAATCTCCAGGGGTCTGTTAGTTATTTTTCGAATACATCCTGTCACTTTATTGCCAACTTTCAACATTAAACCTAATTGGTTTATTATGAACTTACACATATATTTTTGGGCCTCTGACAATTTAAATAAATTGTGTTTGAGCTCAAAGAATGTTTTCGCCATTGTTTCCACCCTCTTTGTAATTCACTTTCTAAAGTTTGGAATATTTCGTATTCTTGTGCCTTGTACAAAAACTTAAGAACTTGTGAGAAGAAACTGTTGAGAAGAATATCCCAGGCTTTATAAAGCTCAAGAAATATGGACTGGTGAAAATTATATAGGCCTAATGGGAAGCTTCGTAATTCGTACTCTTTAACTCAAAATCGGTCACAAAGGCGGGACATGCAGAAAGTAGTTATTTCCAACTGTTCATAAACTGTCATCTTGGGAAACAACACGTAGTACTTAAAAGCAAATTTGTATTTGCATATTTAACAAAGTAGCACATACAAGTTAAAATAGTTAATTATCTTTGCTTAATTAAAGGATAAGATACAATTTAATGTAGCGCAAATAGTGACTTTAAAAATTATCACCAACCAAGGAACAAACACGTATAAATCAGCATACTTGTAGAACACTTTGCGAACTATCACTTCCCGATAAACAACTGCATCAGTAGAAAGAAAATAATGTTTAAAACGTGTAATATATTTCAGTAAAACTTGGGGGAAGTGTATATATTAGATTACAATTTGCTAGTTTGTTCTGTTGTATGAAGATAAGTAGGTATGAGTCAATGAACACATGCTGTATTGAAAATATACGCTAATGTTTTTAAATTGCATTCAGTATAAATGCGATTTAAAAAAAAAGGATCACAAACGGACGCACTACTGACAAAATCTTGTTCAACTTCAAAAGCATTAACTAATCTTTCAACATTGTACGTATGCTTATGTACAATTCTTCCTAAACATCTGTCAAAAAAAAAAGCATACTCCCCGGCGGGGAATCGAACCCCGGTCTCCCGCGTGACAGGCGGGGATACTCACCACTATACTACCGAGGACATGGCTACAAACCCTCGTGCACCACGTACGCATACACATAGATTTGTTAACAATAAACAGGACTTTGTAACTTTGCAATGACGTATATGCTACTGTACCACAGCTGTACATACCCCAGATTCTCATATTTAGCCTTTCGTTCGTAATAGGTAAAGAGTGCACTGACAACGTAACACAACGTGGAACAAGGATATGTAATTCACGTCTCCAGTGCAATTATAAATCACGTTGTCTATCCATTCCTTATCCGACATTAACTCGTTCTCATTAACGACGTATTTTATGCTCATACTTAAAATCTTCTCCCGCGTGACGTATTAGAACATAACGCGCAAAATCTATTCACAGAAAATTTCGCGAATGAAGGCCTAATCTGAATTCCCTTTGAAGATACTACTGTAGAGGACGGAGTTCTGGTTAAAATCTTTCATCTAGAATTATTTTTCTTTACAAATATTAAAAACATCAAGCAGTATATCGATAAACGAAATTTATATCGATATCAAATATTTTCCTGCGATATCGTATCGATTTATCGATATCGAATGACATCCCTGTAAATAACCAAAATTCCATAGCAGAACCAAAACAGACAGACAGACTGACGGCATTCCACTCACTTGCGTATTATAAGAAGCATCAGTACATCTTCTTTTTCGTATCATGCCTTATTCTATAGGATTTGGGTCGATATAGGGGGCAAAATTACACAGTTTAGAGTCACAAAGAAGCTCTGCGTTACAGTAACAAGCACGATTGAAACTGCCTCCCTTTACGAGTTGTTAAGTAGACAGGGTCACTTAAGGAGGTCAATCTTAGAATACTCAATGTGACGTCACATTAAACAAATTGCCCTGTTAGAAAGACAGCTCTTTGTCAAGGCATGAGATGAGGCTTGAATTAAACATATTCGTTCTGATATGTCGTTATAGATGAGGCTACGTGCAGGCAGGATATAGCAAGACAAGCTCCCAAAGTGGCTGTCACAAGTTACACCAGGAATACTATGTATAGGAGGAACTGGGAGTAGGTTGAACTGGCTTCAAAGCACCCAGCCCTTGCGAACGGAAGGAGGAAAGAGATTAAACTAAAGGAAAGTAAGCAAAGGTCCAGGCAATTATAGGTATTACGTGTTTTCCAGTTAAGTTTAGGATTTATCAGATTACCGCAGCCTAATCTGATGTTGGCGCTGACGGACAACATCTACGCCTAAGCGATGAATTTTTCAAATTGGTATCATGGAAGATACATATATGACAAACAAACAGGAACTTCAAACTTGTATCCTTTTGATTTCTCGTTCAGTTTCAAAGGGAACTTTAATAAGTCAGGCAAAAAATATAGTGTTTTTAAAAACGAACAGTTCACGACTGGACGATATTAGCGCGAACAAATTAATTGTTTAACGTACACTGCAAGTAGGATCGGATTTACACTGTGTCAATATAATTTCTATCTATGAATATCTGTCTACCACTTATAATAATCTGTGAGATTTCAGGTTCTCATGGAGGCGAGTATGAGATGGCTGTCTTGTGGGATGAGGTAGAAGTTTACCGATGTTTCAGATGTGCTTGCTTCTCAATGTCACAAAAATAATTATTTTATCTTTCACAAACCCTGCCTAAAATCTTGATAAATTATTATTTATTAACTAGTCTCTCAATCCACAAGCCATGATACCAGAAAAAGATTACCAAAACCAATAAGAGCAAAATCTCTCTATAATTACCAGGTTTACCCCGTTTACTACATTCTTTGTAAACTGGACGGTTAATGGAAGTTTTCCAGTCGGCAGCAAACTCTTCCCCTTCTTAATTTTGTTAAACATTTTCGTCTTATGCGCAGCAACAGCTGGCCGATGTATGTGGAAGAATTGTCACTGCATGTGAGTGCAGTATGTTGGCAGTACTGGTAATACAACTTCTCTTCATGTAATTAGTCCTGTAGTCACATCCCAGGAACCTGTTATCATGACAAGATATCTCTCGCATGGTCCTCGGTAGTATAGTGGTGAGTATCCCCGCCTGTCACGCGGGAGACCGGGGTTCGATTCCCCGCCGGGGAGAATTTTTATTAACTACTCTGACATGGTGGTCTGTTAAAAATAGAATTTTTTTTAAATAAATAGCTAATGAACTTTAATTATGTCTTTCAAAATGTGCTGAAAAAAATAATCAAAACGGTATACGAAAAACTAAGAATTTTTTGTTTTGTTTTATGAAAGTTCTGATGACATTAAAAGTAATCGAATACGTATTTACTTTATCAATCATGTGTAACAGTTTTATTCCCCAAAATTCATAGAGCTATAGCTTAACCCTGAATCATTCAGTGTAAATTTGTCACTGTTTATTACCACACGCCAGCAAACAATTGTTTCTAATATTTTTACCTGTATTTTTTATTTGGCAGCATTTTTCTCATATCTAAAACATGAATGTATGCAAAATCTCAAAGAACAATACTGAAAAATATGTTTACTCAGTAATGTAAAAAAGCCATATTATTTCCTCAGTAACAGTGACTACTTCGACCAAGAGAGTTGACGAAATAATTTTTTACAAAATTGATCAGCAGCAGTGTCCAACGACCTTTAACATTCCTTATCAGTATCATATAGTACAGCGATGTCAAGTGTCAAAATCAGGGGTCATGGCTGGGCAGGGGTGTACAGTCCACTGGCCTTCACAGACTATATTCAACATTGGGATCATTTAAAAAATACCTCATTTAACTATCTGGATGTAAGGGAGGTTCAATAAGATGGTAAATGAGAAAAAAGTACTGAATTATTTGAGTGTGACGTTTTTGTTTTTTGGATTCTGGCCTGGCACTTGTCTTTGTTGCTGAGCAAACCCACGAAAATTGCCAATTTGGATAGCCCATTTCCGGGTCGAGATCTGAGCGAGACCTGCCGAATACGAAACAGGTAATCTAATTATTCAATCCTGATAAGCGGTGCCAAAAAAGCTGTACGTGATGATGATGATTATGGTGATATTTCTGCCAGGTTTTGTAGATCCCGGAAACCGTTGTGATAACTAATGCGACGCATGTAAGTATTATGATGAAATGTGAAAAGAAAAGACTTTATAGACGTCACTACTACTGTGCTAGAGTCTCAGCTGACGCTTCCGTGCGTGGTATGTCCCCTCCAAGTTACCCTCTTAAATTGGCTCCAATTTTCAAGTCATTTGGCAATTCACACACGTACAAGCTCCTAATTACTGACGTTTCTTGTCATGCTATAGTGCGGTTGTGAAGTCATGGACTATAGACGTACCTCATAGTCACAAAACTGACTAGCCAATTACGTATCTGAGCATTTAATTAATAGACAACTAAATAATTAACTACATAACTAACAACGTAACTGGCCTGCTGATCTCCAGATTTTTTAAGTCTTGAAGAACTCACAGTACACTGTGACAACGGCCAATTACTCAATTGTTCTGTGAGATCTGAGGTTCTCACGGGGGCAAAGATGTAGATGTTCTTCTGGATCGTGATGCGTGTTCACTCGT
>NW_019060367.1:152019-164058 GCF_000696155.1 Zootermopsis nevadensis | reverse complement strand
ACGTCACAACTCAGAATACAATACCTTTCCAAACTTCCAAATTACAAAGCGAACACCAGTTTTTCCTAAAATAACTGAAACTAAGGGGACTTTTATTGACGCACGTTACGAAAATAAATGATTTTTCTACAGTGCAGTGCAGTTCGCTAAAGGGTAGCTCTAGGTAAATAACACAGATTACCTAAAATCCAGATTACTCTTCGTCATTATTAATAAACAGATGTTGACTTTTATCTGTTCGTAGAAAATGCAGGGTGAGTAAATATTCCAGAATAAATCAGATGATAATGGATCGAAAACTGTTCCTTTCCCATGCACGACCTCCACGATCCATGCAACTGTTTATTGGTTATTACGCAATGCGCAAGAACTGTTTTCAATTCAGCGTCGGATCCAATGGAGCCCAATGTTCCACATTCATTGTACACTCAGATGTTGGTGCAGCTGTCGCCTTTCCATTGGTGAATGGGGGAAAAACACAACAAGTATACTTTTGTGCAAGAAATTTAAACTTTTAGCCGAAGTCAGTCTCTTTTGTTTCCTTTCTTTCGTCTTCAGCTGTTCACTGCAAGGTCAAATATTTCGTTCGCACCTCTGAGGCTGATTACAACAGTGAACAGTAGAGTAACCAAAGATTTTATAACAAACATGAAGGTCCTTTAATTATTTAAACACCTCCAAATACCGACTACATAAGACGCTTCGTAGATTGTATGAGCACCAAGAACTTGAAGATGATTCATTTTGTAGATTCAGACATGAAAGAACTTAAAATGATCGTTGAATGTCCAGAAGAGGATTTTTTCATCCCACAACAGGCAGCAATCTGCGAAACAGGAAGGAGAAAAAGCCTTTAATATGCGAAGGATTTTTCTTCTCTCCTCCATACGTTATGTAATATCGATACTCTGACGGCAACGCAGCAAATGGCGGACCTATTAATTTCACGGCCGGAGGCTGGCAGCACACAGCCCGGAAAACTTATTTCCCAAACGGTGGTTCGCGAATCCTTTTCCCTTCTTTCTTTCCTTTCCTGTGCACTTTTCAAATTCAATTCATCGGGATGCTGCACTACAGACGTTCAAATTTAAAATTACTGCGATGGGTGAGCAGGTACTCTTTCGAGAACTCTCTCAGCAAGCAAAACTTTATCTGTATACCCACACTAGTATTTTTAGATTCATGAAAACAAAGTGATCATAAAAATATCTGAACCTGTGTGATATGAAGTGAAGAGCTAACTTAAAATACTGTATAAGAAGGAATTTTAAGATTAACACAGAAGTAAGTAACGGTAAGTTATAATCATAGGTCGAACTGGGGAGACGAGACATGCATTCCGCAAAACTCTGATACGAAAATGGCAGCTTGAAAGATAACAGAGATGAATAATAATGGGCTGTGACCACAAAACTTCATCAGTCCATAAACAGAGTCAAGTGTCCGCAACGTAGTAACTTGGAATCATATCACTACACTTGCCTACAAAGAGAAAAATTAACATAAACCATGAAAGCTTCAAATCTGACAAAAAATAATTTATTTATTGATGCAGTGGGACCTATAACGTTGTTAAAAGTTCTGTGACACTGGATCGCTACAATCACTGCAACTCTCATTCCGTCTTCAGGCAGAAGAAAAGACACTAATTCCGTGTGGCCTATTATAATTTCAATTGCATTATTATCTTATTCTACAACTATCGAAGGTTGGGGGAACCTAGCTATAACAAACACATGAGAACAAATATCACACAAGGCCCGTAAATAATTTGTTACTTTGATATTTTGCAATGAAATTATATTTATGCAAATTATAAAATAAAATAATGCAATTTTAATGGGCATGTTAGACTTGTCATTTTTTCACTGTAAGCTGCATAACGTACATCTTTCTATATTTATGTACCAGAAATGCTGGTCGCGTCTAAGAAACGCATTCTCCAGACAAAGCGTGCGAACATGAGGAGCAGATTAATTTTCACAATTACAAGAAGCATATACAACTTTGCACAAAACTGAAACAACTTTTCTTTTTCTAAATGCGTTCATGATGCTACCTACTTCGTACGAATAAACGAATTTTGCATAACATTTGAAAATATCACAATGATTCCTCATAGCGAAATAAAGCACACTTCATTTTACAGTTAGATTTCACGCTTCACGTGTTTCACGTACCAATTTTTCTCACCTCGCCTTACTCCCAAGGTGGACTCTCTTATAAAGGTACGTGTTCAGGTAAACCATTGTGTTTTTTAAACTAGAACTAATTTAGAAAGGAGCAAATAGCATAACCTTGAAACGAGCAAACACAATAAGAGTATATTCGTCTTACTAATTCTCTTGCAACAAACCCCGAAAATTGAACACCTCTGATATTGAAGCCGACCACTACAGACGATTTTAAGCCAATTGAATCCAGTTCACATCCCCTTTCCCTCAGAGTTATATTAATATTAGGCCTCTTTTTATACCTCACAGTCTACCGAAAGCCCGCTTTCATACAGACTTCCCCACCAAAGGTCTACATGTATTTGTTTCTCCTAGTCAAATTACACTCTTACCTCACCTCAGTCGCCTTCGTTTTGTTTTTAAGAATATCTGACGAGCTCTATAAATCATCAAATCCCTTTTCTCTCTGTAACATCCTATTTTCTTCACTTGCCGTTCCAAAGCCACAGAATGCACGTTCTCAAGCACGAACCACGACCAATTCCTTATGCGTCCCCTTTAATTTACAATCACCCTCCCATTCGTCACTGAAAAGAAACGTGTGTAGGCCTATCTGAGAAAGAGTTGTAAAATTTATTTTTAGATTACATATCTAACGACGCTAGGATTGCGAGACAAGAACTGGTAATAATGTGGAAGAAATCGGTAGTGGTCTATTTTAAGATACTGACCTAACATTTATCTAGAGGGACTGAGGAACTGTACGAAACACTTTAGTCAAACAACCAGGCTACTGGCTGACAATCAATCACAACGTGCGTTCAGCCCAGTTTATACTGTATATGAATACGATGAGCGTTTTTCATGCAAGTGAATACGTGTCTATTCGTAAGTGACACTCGCTTGATTTTCCAGCATATTACACATTTTGTGAGACACAGAGTCGTGCAGTTTTCTGGCAGAAAATATCAATGCACTTACAGTGGTCATATATTGTGTACGGATAATGTACGTATAGCACTCGATATAGCTACGATACCCTGTTTCAAAACGAGGCCCAGTTTTCATTTTGTAGTCGTTAGTCTCCAAAAATATTTAAATTCAACAAAGAAATTATTTGTTTGCACGTATGATGTATGCATGTGTGTGTATGTATATGTGTAGTCCTATATGTACGTATGGATGCAGGATGTATACAATTAGGCATGCATATGAAGTTGTTTAACAAGAGTCAAGATTAGGCTACCATTCCTCACATGTTAAAGTTGCTTGCTGCTATTAGCTTCAAATGTTATAATTTCGTTCAAGCCTAGTAAATTTATATTCATAAATTAAATTATACGGATTCAATTAATTAAAATTACGTTTAGTTACGTTAAAATGAGAAATCATGAGACAAAAGCGATTGTTTAGTGTAATTTTTATGTAAATATTATAATAGAAGTCAGTGAAATATTAGAAGCACGAGAGACAAGTTGCCTTTCGACACTGGTCCGGCTGACATGTCAAGATCATATATATGTAATGCAATTACTGGAGAATAATTATGGAAAACAGTACAACCGAATACAGTGACAAATACAAATAATAACAAAATCCGCACGAAGTACCATCCGCAGGAATGAGAAACGTTCTAAGACTTAACCAGAAAATTTATAACCAATTCTGAATTTTGAAACTTGCTAAATAAAACATGTTGGTGGTTTAATGCTTATTTGCGAAGGAACAGAAAGTAATACTGTACTAGAATTAGAGTTAGAACACAAGAATCATAATGAGGGTCTCTCTCTCTCAAAAAAAATAAAGTACTTCTGAAAATAGCCTGAACTCAAGGTTGCATATTTGAGGTGACACGTATGTACTAAAAAACATGAAGCTACTATGACATTGCAGTACAAGCTTTTCTGACAAGCTTTGAATTTCAATAAACACAAAGAAATAAGCCTATTAATCACAAGCTCGGTTTTCGAAAGGAAGCGGACTAGAAGGGCGATGTATTATTTGTCTCCAGGATTTCGAAAGGAAAAGAAACAGAGATTTGAAGGACGAAGTATGATTTGATTGTGGTTCCAACAAATTCTGTAAGAACTGGCACATTTTGACACAAGCAGGTAGGCTATTTAATGTCATTTGGATGCCATAGTTTCATAACTCTAGTTTAATTCAGCAGAACATCTTAAAAATGCAATTTTTAAAATCGTTTTTTAAGGTTCATCATTATTTGTCACGTTGCGAAAGATTTAACAAAATTGCGGTTAATATCGACAACTGAAAACACTAATATTAAATGCAAAATTCCGTTGCCTTTATACGTTTATGACTGTTTTACTTTCGGTAAATAAATCCCAAAGGAAAACAATTTTTCAAAAAGAGTGCACACTAAATCATTCCGTTTTGATACCAGTTGCTGCATATAACACCATAAATCAATGTCATTCTAGTTCAAAGCTGACGAACAACTGCCACATGCGAAAGAAGTGTTGAATGGCAGAACTGCATTAACTATCCTGGGCATGAACTCGAGATTCGGCAAAAGAAGCCAGCAACTAACCACATTAGCTGTTGAAGACACGCATAATTTCTCACCAAGTAACACAGAGGAGCCCTGATTAACCGATCTTCGGTTATCCGACATTGCGTTTTATGTCCGGAACGTTTCATTTTATCAACAGTCAACTCAGTGTGTGACGACCACGAATCACCACCTTCTACATTTTATGTACTCAGCTGCTACAGACGTGATAATGCTCAGGCGATGGCTCGAAATTGCAGCAAAGGAGGAGATTCAGAAGCCATTACCAATTTCTTAAAAAATAAACTCTTTCATTTACAGATTTACATTATGTTAAATAATATTTTTGTTTGTGAGATTTTTTTTACTTCAAGCCGTATTGTACTTTATTCGTAATTTAATAATATCGTAAACTGAGTTAAAAGTGGAGTTGAAAATTACCCTCGTCTTTTTCATTAGTCATGCCGACCATCCTTCGGTCCCGCTTAGACCCGATAATTGGAACTCCACTGTAAGTCTGATCTACAATTCATCAGTCATCAGACTGAAAATATTTTCGGCAAAAATGGCGCTAACAAAAACGTATTTTCAAATAGATCAAACACTGACATCAATCTTGCCCCCCCCCCCCAAAAAAAAAAAAATGCACAGGTACACATTAGTGTTCTTTTAGCCGAGTGTTTAAAAGACATGTCATGTTGTCAGATAGTGTTAAATCTGCTCACTGAATTAAAAAACCATTATGAACTTAAAATACTACTAGTGTTCCTATAATATTTAAACATAAAAAATTAAAGTAGGCTTCACGTTTTTCTCCCTATATCTCGCTTTAGAAAAAGTTGGGTTTTGTCTCTTTTCCACCGAGTTCTAGAAGGGTTCCACATGCATAGACAACTCTCTGCTAAAATTAAACAAAGTTAAAAATAATATTATACTCGTGGTGCATGGACAGGATATGAAATCTTTTCACAGAAACAAATCTCAGAGGCGTGGGAATGTACATGTCCGGATGTCGTTTGTCGGAAAGAAATACGTACCCCTGAAGGATATTATTTCTATTCACAACGACACGTTTCCGTGCTTAATTGTGACGTCAGCATTTGTTTTCTTTTGAAGCCACGAGACAATGAGAACAAAGAACAAAATACTATCAATATTCACCTTCAACGATTTTTGTGATTCTTTTGTTTGTTTTTTAACAAGTTTTTATGCTGGAATAATGAAAAATTTCAATAGAGATCTGTTGCTTTTATTATACAGCAGCTAGTGGTAACGATTGTGAACAATGTATCGAGAGAAATAAAAAATACACGCGGCCATGGTCTATTTAAGATATTATCCAAGTTTCAGCCTGGATAAAATAAATTTATTTCTCAGCGACAGCTGGAGAGAGAACTCGCTAGAAAAACTCTGCGGTTGACGAAATGACTCTGGGGCAGTTTTCATCCATTTTCCTTCGTCAATTTCATCCAACCGCTGCTCCTTATCCACTCATATACAATCTGGGGGACGGACAAAGCGGCCATTAGTGGTAGAAGTTCCACAGAGACAGTCTCACCCCACAGTAACAACAACAGGAACATCCTGAGGTAGAATTTCCTCTTTGACGCACTCTACGACCGAACACCGCCACATGTGACTGACAAAAGACAGAGTAATCCGTGTCCTGTCATTAGCTAAACCCTGTGAACATGTCCGCTGCCCCGGTTACTTCAGAACCGCGGGGTCTGTGCACAAGTCAATCAATTTACAACTTCCCGTGGTCGAATGAGATCTGCTCGGTGACGAGTGGACCTTGCATCAGGGGAGAGAAAAAAACTGCATCCAACACTGGCCTAGACAAAACATGCATTTCCTCCTGCACACACTGCAGTCCGCATTTCCAGACTGCAGGCGTCACCAGGCACGCTAGTCGGCTTATAAGTGCTAAGAATAGGTTGTGCACTGTAATAAAGTGATTGATGCAAGCAATTTACTACAGAGCCTGATAAGAGCAGACGTGCTCTGCACTGCACAATGAAAAATGAGTGGGTGAAGGCGCTATATAAAATGTTTGCCTCGGTGACATATATCCTCAACACCTCACGCTTAAGTAAGCGATAAAAGTTTGCAAAGTTGCTACGGAAGGAATAGTGCTTCCAGAATAGCACGTGCAGAAACCGATTTGCCAACCGTGGGTTCCCTCAGGGCTAAAACCGTGGCACTCTTCTCTAGTAATTAAGATGAACGTATAATGATGACGTCTGTGCCTGTAGGATATCAACCTCCAACCCGAGATCAGAGTTCCAATATATATATATATATATATATAACACTTTTCTGCCTAAACATGTGGTATAATGATCAGATATTACATAAGGATATCTTATGTCAAATAAAGAAATTCTCAGTCAAATGTGGAAACGTTTAGTGGAACTTACAAAGACTGCCCTGTGTATGTTTGTAAGCTAACACTGGATATCACTCATCTCTGACATTGCTCGAAACAGACCATCCGTTTACGCCAATCAACGTTGCATCGAAAAACACAATGTTTTTTTAAGCCACGTGCAGGGATCTTATCAGTTGCCTGACTCAACAATACGTTGCCATAGAAACAGGTTTAGCAGATCACGTTTGACTAGGGATTTCTTCATGCACCAGACAGCGAAGATATGACGTCATTGGTGTTAATTCTTGCGGTAGAGTTACAATTTAAAACGGTTTCAAATTCTGCTGACGATGTCTGAGACAGTAAGAATTACAGGGGCTTTGTGAGTGAAGTTAAAAATCTAAATCATTTTCGTTGTTTTTCTCAGTGCTTGCAACGGTGATGCACGTGGCAGGTATGCAGCCGGACAGCGGTGAGTACTTTCAAAGAATAACGAACGGTTTCAATGACTTTTTCTCCATTCCTCACAAACAGCGCCGGTGTAGGGCATTAAAAACTGTAATTATTTTTGGTTATTTAACGACACTATTTCAGAGACTATACAGCCTCTTATGAGACTGTAAGAGAACATGAATGTTACTTATTTTTGATTATTAAACGACGCTGACAATAGCTCATACGTTTTAACGTCTAATCATGGAATTACAAGGGTGTGGAAAGTACATGGAGTCAATAGTGGCCTGTTTTAGAGTAGTATTCCGGCATTTGCCTGAAGAGACTGAGGAAAACCAGAAAGCACTCGGCCGAGATTCGTGTACTACTATAACCTGCACGCTTTTAAAAGGCCACCATACCCACGTACTTTGTAATCGACCGTACAGTCACTGTCTTGTTCCACTCAACGCTGCATAACTTGTGAAGTTGGTACATCTTTGTTAACCAAAGAAACCTCAAAGAAAAGGAATTCTCACCAGGTGTGAACTGTTGGATAGTTTACCGTTTGCAATTGAAAGTTGCAGAAATGCCAATATTAGCAGCGCCATGTCTGTCCGTCCGTCTGCAAGCAACAGCTGGAGAAGGGTGCACGAATGTTCATGAAATCGATACCGGTACTGAGACGTATTACTGATATTTGTCGTCATATTTTGTGTTCGTTAAAATCGGACAACTATAGCTGGAACTTAAACTAAGCGCACCTATAAGACTACAATCGACATCTTCACCTCACAGGCAACACTCTAGTCCCGTATTCGGTACATACCTGGTTCGAATCTCGGACATATTATGGATATCTTAAAGTTTTTCACGGTTTACGTTAATCCCTCACACACCTAAATAAATCACGACCGCTGGGCCCAGGACACAGATTCAGTGCGTTCTTTAACCACCATGAGCCCCCCTCCCTAAACTAGTCACAATTATACTGAGCCATATGCACAGATTTGGTGCAGTTTTGAGGTAAGAAAATTCTAAGCAATGGGAATGAGGAAATAAATAAATGTCACATTCTGACTGTTGGTATTCTGTTGCCAAAGCAACGGCAACGAAAGGAGACGATGCTTTGGAATACAGAGTAAGAAGTGATCTACGAATTTACACTTATATTTTGTTAAACACCATCTTCACGAACTTAAAACATGGGCTAAAGAATGACAACGAACCCTTCGACCTTATTTCGTGCAAAATGTAATAGAACGCATCTAGAACAAGGCTCAAACTCAGATCAGACCAGTTTGCTCAACGATGTTTATGATATACACAGTAGGCTTCAACAAAACTGTTGCAATACACATATATTGAGCAAACGCCAAACAAGGTTTGTTGTGCAATAATTGATTGTGCCATGACAGAACTGCAACTCTGTCATCATGGAAACAACAGTTTATTCTAAACGGTGGATGCACTCGTTACGATGTCTCTAGTTGAATTATAAGCCATTGATAGATGGAAGAAAGGAGAGAGACGCAGTCAGTCAACAGAACACTGACTAAGAACGGCCAAAAACGTTCTCAGGGCTTGTGGATTGTGACGACGTGTGGATTTTCGGCGTTTAGACCTATGCCTCTAGGCGACTTACAAAAATACACACATCCCCAACAGCCAGGCAGACAGATGCATGTGTCGATTTTTTCTTCCCCGCAGGGGAACATCGGGGGTTGCTGTTAAGTTACCGACCGATCCAGTCACCCTCGAGCGACGACTACTCCTGCAGCTGTAGTCGGGGCTGGCTGATGCAACAACCCCAACAAAGGGAACAGCCTTAGTGTTGCATCAGCAACCAGCCAACCAGAACAACGCGACGGCCTTGTTCAGGATTAGAATTTGGTGGTCTGTAAAACAACCCTAAACTTTACATGCCCTGCTTACAATAACAGAACGAGGGTACGTTGTAAGGCAGAGGAAATGCATCCAGGGACACTAAAATATTCTAGTGTTCGTGTTCGCCAGCTTATCCTACTAGAATCTGGGCGAAAAATGCTAGTCGTCATCAAAATCATCATCATCACGGAACGTCTCGATCGAGTGGCTGACACTCCCGCTTTGTATTCGGGACATCCAAGGTTGAAATCTTGGTCAGAGACCGACTATCCTAACTGGGGGTGTCTCATGGCTTGCCTCAGTCCCTCAATTGTCGGGAGTTAATCAGTTGATGTGACGCAATGGGCGAAATACAGCAAGCATCCACACGTGCACGGCGTAGTGAAACGGAATATCTACAGATAATCAGCATCTGGACACTACACAATAAAGTGACGCCAGGAAACGAACCCGGGTGTCCGGAAATTTTATTACGCAGTACCTGTTGGCAATCACTATTGTGTCACACGTGCGCGTGTTTCACGACTGATTCTTACGGCCTGATCACGAGTCATGACTTCCACATTGCATGGTTTGTTACTCCTTCCCCTGATATGCTGAACGTGCACAGTACAGTTCTGTTCAGACCAACGTGTTATCGTCATCAGGTGGAACCTCAATTATACACGAAGCCACGAAGGCGTTTTGTGGAGTCAGTGGCGTATCTTGAACGTGAAGGGCCCGGGAACGGCCGGGACCTAGAACATTGTTCTCACACAGACTATAATAAGAAAGTCATTTTGTATATGTATGATTTGAGGTTTTCACAGCGGTGAGCATGAAGATTTCTGTCTTCTGGGTTGTTGCGCTGTGTAGTCTGGTAGATGTTTACCAACGTTTCAGAGGTCCCTACTGCCTCCGTCCGATGAGTATGAAGATTTCTGTCTTCTGGGTTGTTGCGCTGTGTAGTCTGGTCGATGTTAACCAACGTTTCAGAGGTCATACTGCCTGCAATCGCCCTGATGACGGAGGCAGTATGACCTCTGAAACGTTCGTAAACATCGACCAGACTACACAGCGCAACAACCCAGAAGACAGAAATCTAATTTTGTATACGTCACTCCCTTACTTAAAATGTCCATCTTAAAAGGGTTTCTCGGTTTATTTGCTTTTCGCGTAACAGAACTTACTTCTTTCTTGCGAAATTTTCTATCTCGAATTTCAGTACGATAATTATGTCAATAAAAGCCAAACAATTAGTGTAAATATTACTTGGCAACTCTTGTCACCCACGAATGACGAACGCGATGCCATATTCAAACACATCGGGGGGTGAAATTGTTTGAGGAGTGATGGCAAGGAAGAACAGAACATCCATTTTTTTTAAAAAAAAAAGTCCCGCTGTACGCCATGTAGGCACTTAGACAGCTTTTCTAATAAACAGTCACACTACACGATGCAGAGTCAACATATTTTACACCTATGCAGTAATTGCAACTTGTGTCTAGGCACAATAGAGCGACGTACTTTGAACCCATGGCTGCAACTTCAGTCGTAATGGGTGGTTTTTTTCCTGCCAACATGACAAGCTAGCCACAACAGCTGCCGCAAGAGTAAAAAAGTTAATGCCACCGAGTGTTTAAGAACACGGCAGAGATTTTTCATCTACAGAGAGAGACAAAAAATGTTTCTTGACGTAAGATCCGGTTCAAGAGGATACACTACAGAGTAGATGAACGTCAGTAGACAGTTTTATGCTCCGACCGCATTACCATCTGCAACAGAGTCCTTGGTAGTCGATTGGCTAAGAGAACAGACGCGCTCCAGAGTCGTTCTCGACTTGCCGAAGTGGAAAATTCCTGCCCATGACAGGATTAGAACCCCGGTTGCCCACTACGTGTCAGGTCACTTTTGCGTGTTTGAGTTTAGAGGCGTGTCAGCGTCTTCGGCTTTTCCGCATCTATAAAACTGAAATTTTCAAATTCGTTACGTGACACATGGCAAAAGCGCATCACTGTTGCCTGACAGTGAAGACCAGAGGATAAAAGGTAAGGAAGGTGTGTTGAAAAGAGGCCTGAAAGTGCCAATGAAAACAAAACTTCGAAATTATCAATTAAAGACTCTATTTTCTTCTGGTTTTCCGATCAAAATTTTGTATATTATTCTTACCTCTCCCATTAGTGCTACATCTCCCAATCTCATCCTTAATTAATATTCCATGAAATGCAATATTTATGGACGGTATCTCCCACTGCCCTCTAAGCACTGTGAACGCGTATGTTTTCAGATTTAAGCCAACTAACCGGGATACTATTTATATATCTTCTAAGCAGAACAGCTGCAAAAAAAAATAGTCTTTGCATTTCAAAACAAATGCCTCAGAAAAATAAAATGAACTCCGATCCAGAGAGACAAATCTCATGTCAACATCACAAGACTTGCCTATACTTTAACTACATCTGTTGTTCCGCAAGTAAACTATATCGAATTTCATCCAGTCACGTTTCACGGCTAAAACCAATTTAATTGGTAGTAAAAGTAAAGTTTGTCCCTCTATGCGCCATGTAGGCGCTTGGGGTGAGTGGAGGTATAGCTCCTCTCTTCCTTGACCCCGGCACTAGATGGGGGTGAGTGGTCAGCATCACGCCCCGGCCGGCTTTACCCCCGGGAAAGGACCCCGGTAC
>NW_019060367.1:139087-150346 GCF_000696155.1 Zootermopsis nevadensis | reverse complement strand
GAATGATCTTGATCATGCTCGACATTTTAACCCCGAAAGAACCATGAACCAAGGGCCACAGTGTAGGCAACATCATTTCGTGGAGACCCTTCATAGAGAGTAGAGTGCATGAGTAAGAGCGACAGAGAGGAGGGATTCCTACTCTCCTGAGCGGGAGGGAGGGTGCCCGCCTGTTGTTCCCGCAGCAGAGGGGATCTAAAAAATGAATTGGAGGGAAAGGCAGTTGTTGGCGGCGGAACGGGTGAGTGAGGCAGAGGGGAACTTCTATTCTCTGCAGTATAGGATTCAGATTACGAGCCGGTAGTACTGTGCAAGTACAGCCTTGTCCTGCTTCAGGACAAATAGCAAGTGAAAAACCATCCGTGCGCCGAAGTTCAGGGCACCGAAGAAGAGAGAGAAGCAGGTAAAAGGAGGAGTGAGAAGGATTTAAAACGGGCAAGTAGTGCCTGAGGCAAGGAAACTGAGGCACCAGTAAAGGAAAGCAAGCAAGATGACTTGGGCTGTTGGCAGGAGAACGTGGTAGACTGCCTACTCGTACGAACAGAATAAGCCGTTTTTGGGGTTGTGGAGGGTGTACATTGTAACCCCCTCCCCTCCACAAGAGCCGCCATATTGAAGAACGCATTTTGAAGTGTTTTGTGTTTAGAAGAGTTTCGCGCGGCTTGAAGTAGAGCCCCTTGTTTATGTGTTTCTGTGCGAAGTGTTACCAGCAATATGTATAAACTGTTGGGAGGTCTTAAGGACTACCTGAAATGGCAGGACATAGTGACAGACAACGCAGTGTTCAGGCTGCACAATTTGTTTACCACGGTGTTATTGCTCACGTGTTCCCTTATCATCACTGCCACACAGTACGTCGGGAACCCTATTCAGTGCATTGTTGGCAAAGGTCTTCCTACCAACGCGATCAATACATACTGTTGGATTACGTCCACCTTCACGATGCCTGACGCATACCTGAGAGAGGTAGGCAGTCAGGTTGCTCATCCAGGCATCGCCAACGATTACGGTGAGGAAGAACACAAGAAATATTATACGTACTACCAGTGGGTGTGTTTTGTGCTGTTCTTCCAAGCACTTTTGTGTTACTTGCCGAAGTACATTTGGGACACTGTGGAGGGAGGCCTCATGAGGTCCATCGTCATGGGACTGAACATCGGAGTATGTCACGAGGACGAAAAATGCAACAAAAAGAAGATTCTCATTGATTATCTCATACGTCACGTGCGGGTAAGAACCGGAAATGTATATTGTTACGCGAAACTTTATCCCTTTTCCTTACGAAACAGTGCAGTTAGAGCAACTAGTAGCCCCGTATAAAGTTCAGGTACCAGATCTGAACTTTGGAAAGTTTCATGCAGTAGTTGAAGTCCCTTCACTGTCCAACAAGTACGGGAGCTCATCTGAGCGTATCTAAAATCAATGAATCACACCAAAACCAGTTCCGAATTTATTAGAAACGCGAAGCATTTGTTTCAGTGTGACTTGCAACTATAACGTAACATAACACTTCCTAATTTCTTTACCGACAGTATCAGAAGACCAGTGGTAAATGTTGTTTACACCCTCCGACGTTCTGTGGCATCTGCCTGCCCCTCTTTCGCGTCTGTGGGCTTTTTTCATGGCTTACCTACAGAGCATGTCCAGACCAGTATGGAACAGTGACAAGAGTTGTAACTAAAACCGTGTAGGGTTACCAACATGTCAGGTGCCAACTTACATGTGACGTAAAACATTGGACTTCACGAGCGAGAAAATAAATCATATTAGCTGTTTTTATCTTTACCTTTTACAGATTGTGCAGGTTATTAATTGGTTGTTACTTCACAGTAGAAATTATCAAACAAAAACTTTGGAGGGGAAACAGTTACCGCTTTTTAACGTAGTGTGGCTGGTCGCTTTCACTTCTACGAAATAATAAAAACCCCAACACGGCAGAGGATTTTTCTTCTAACTTCTGTGTCCAGACCGACTTTGGGGCCCACCCAACATCTTGTCCAAACGCTGACCACTCGCCCCCATCAAGTGCCGAGGTTAAGAATGAGTGAGAAGTATACCTTCTCTCTCCCTCTCCCCCCAAGCCCATATAAAACGTACTATTTTTACTTTACTTTTTACTAAATTTAATAATTACAGTGACACTTTTTGGGATTAGCTTGCTTCCGCTAGTGAAGTGGCTAGCTGTAGGGTGAATGCCCACGGTTAGATTCTCAGCAGAGGTAGGATTTTGTCATTGTGATTAAAATGTCGATGTAGGTATTCTGTATAACGGCGCCGTCCTGGACTAAGAGGTAGATACCAACTTTTCGGAGAAACTTCAGCCCTGAAGATGGAGGCAACATGTTTCCCCGAAACTCTGGTGTCTACCCACAAGTGAACACGGCGTTACAACTCTTGAAAAAGAACTTGGACGGGAATGTCTTTTTCTTCGCCACGGTGAGGCCAGTTATGGGATTCACCAAGCGTTCTTTCTGGGGTTACTGCGTGTGTATCTCCATCTCACCAAATAATGCCGAGTTTTAGAATGTCCGGAATTTTCTCCGTTCCCAAAAAAAAAGACGAAATACTTCAAGTTAACTTGTAAACTTCAACCTGTTTTTCATAACTTGTTCAGAAGACGAACTACTCAACTGAGTAATAAATTGTTTAAAACATCCGAATTTCCGCATGCTTAAACAAAACTGCGATGGTGTCCATTTTAATATGATTCAAGGACGTGTGGGTTACATTCTTGGGGCACCGTAAGTGTGTCAGCTTTGTAAGGTCAAGGGCACATGTGAGGGCGGCACTCTGCCTGCTTTAGTGACCACGAATGACGTAACAAACAGGAACCGTGGTACAAGAAGCTACAACTCGTTTCTGGTTTTCAATGTCCAACATAGTTGCAAGCATACAAATTATACTTCAAAACACAAACTCAAGTTCTTGGCTTACGTAATTCATTAGCAACGGATTTTTGAGCTGCCTGATTGCGATCTGTGAAAGATGATTTGAACGGTGAGTGGAAGGAAGCAGCCGTGGCTTATTTTATTAGCCCGCCATCGATCTGAAGGGACTGGTAAATCACGAAAATTTCAGACTGACCTTGGACTTCAGATTTAAGCCGGACACTCAGTACACGAAGCATAAGTACTGACGAAAACAAAATGTCCACGGCATAATTCTTAGATAATACAGAGGGAAGTGCGCGACTTGTGGCTTCCCCCCCCCCCCCCTTTCCCAAAGGACAGCGAACATCGAAATTCGAATGGTCAGGAACTAACGTGTCAATGCTGAGTCATACTGATAGATCACTGGGCAAAGAGATGTAATCTTCCGAGTTGTGTCCTTACTGAATACGTTCAACGTTTTTCCTGCTTCCATGACTGAGAATTTTAATGTATTATTACCGACTTGATTTTGGTTTATTTTATTCCATGGAGCAGTCCTTGAAAATGTGGACAGTCGCTTCGGTAGCCGCGGAACCTGATATTGATATTTTATTTAAGTCTTCAAGTAAAGTCGCAGTTGTATTATCAGTTAACACAAACATTTTAGGCTCCTAATAACTTCCGTTACGAAATTTTGCACAGACCCAACACATCGCATGTGGTGTAAACGGAGTTGCCACATTGTAAATGAAATTTCTGTCGTATCCCATGTAAACACGCCATAAATCAACACGGGGGCTAATGAAACACCTGTAAAATAAAGTATGGGGTAAACATCTCAGTGTCGCTTATCTCACTGAAACAACACTCCAAACAAATGTCAATATTTAACTGAGAGACCGAAACGTCTTGTAATCCAATACAAACAGCCGGTGTCCTCCCATCAGACAGGCCGTTCGTGTTTCAACTACAGTGATTTTGTACGCTAATAAGAGTGAACCTCGTAGGTAAGGATTTGAAAGGAGGTGGTTGTGTCCTGGATGAAGGATTATTCGCCCTCACAGGTTAAGAAAATGACTAACGATCGAGAAAAAAATGCAGTGAGATTGTGAGATATTCGTGGGAAGGGAAAGTACAGTATTGCGGGTGAACAATGGTTCACACGGATCCTATCCTGAGCCACTCGAATCCAGTCCACATTCTTACACCCTGCTTCTTGAAGATACTAAATGAGAATGTCCATTTCGTTCTTCTTGTTTCATATTTTATTAACAACGCTTTCTCAACTACGTACACGTAGTCAAAATACAGCATGACCACTAATAAGAAGCAGTCGTGGGTGTTTTCGGTATCAGTCGACTACAGCTTTGTGTTTAAAAAATGTTTTCACATAAATATGTTGGTATTACTGCTCTGTTTCTAAGTAACATCGAAAAGATGAAGTTTTTCCTAGTGAATCATTCTACAAGTTTCCTCATTGTTCGCACACGTAAACTACGGAAGTGACTGGGATTGTTAAGTGTCTTGACCATTATCACTGTCAGGACGTCAGTTAAATCAGTTCAGTGCATGACCTCTCTTCATGTCGCGACACTCTTGCAGGTAATAGCGATGTCATCCACCCTGGGCAGTCACTGCTGGCTGACTACTTGCTATTTCCGGGAACAGGAAGTGTGCTGAGCGACTGTTCTACCTCCAGACTGTATAAAATTACGTAACGAATGAACATTCTCCATCATCAAATCACAGATAGCAGGAAGTCGACTTGATCGAAGAATCCTGTATGCTTTTGTACTGTAATGTATAAACAGGAGCTTCAGTTGAGGCTGTAGTGACATGCGATTTCACGAAGCCCTTTCAAATCTATTAAACGAATTAATAGCCTTTATCTGCCCCTCCCTTTTTATATAGAAAAAAAGGTCTCTCAAAATAAGGGAAGAATGTTGATTTTGCTTGAGAACAGTTTTTTAGTTGGGAATCCTGAGCGGAAGACACCATTTGGAAAACCTGTGTGTAGATGGAAGGCTAATATTAAAATGAATCTTAAGGAACATGTGGAAGGGATGGAGTGAATACATGTGGGTCAAGACGGACTGATAGAAGGATTAAAAGGTGGGGAATTTGTTAACTAGCTAAGTGACTGTCAGCTTCTCAAGGACTCTGCTGTATGGATTCAGTTATGTTCAAAGCCGGGTGGTAGTAATTGAAAAGTGCTTGTTCAGATACGAATGTTTTGCGTGTTATGAAGATGGTGGTACGAAAGAGAAAAACAAGTGGATGTGACATCATGAAACGTGTATTCAGTTACCATGATGTCAGAAACATCTGCAGATTCATTTAATAGTGCTGGTAACATCTTTGTTATTTGTCTTTGCATGTAGTAGTGTAGTTCAGACTGTTTGGCCTTATTTTGTATTGCCTTGAAATTGTTCGCTAC
Organism: Zootermopsis nevadensis; assembly: GCF_000696155.1. Next base: position 145,039 of record NW_019060367.1, on the reverse strand, counting down.
GTAAATACGTGCATGTGAATCTAAAACTTGCAAAAGGATTAGATGAATAGCATACCAATATCTGTCATCCCACATTTCTTCTTCTACCTCCATCCAAATTATTCCTCTGCTTTTAAACTCATTTCTTAGTTAATCCATCTTCATCTGCGTCTTTATTTGGATCTTGTGTTTCTTTTTTTCATTCCACACCTCATTCTGTTGCTGCCCACAAAACAAAACCATTGTAATCTTTACATGTGTTGAACAATTGAGCATTCTTTCACTGCCATTTCCTGTACAACTTGCATTGTATTTGGTTTTATATTTTACATTCTGTTTCTGCTGTGAACATGAACTTGAGAGGTGTTTGGGATTTACAAATTATATATCTGTCCCTCTCTCTTCAGCTTTTTCCAAAAGTTTTTATAGGAAAAATATTTTGGGTACTTGTGGGTTATCGGGACACATCGCTTTAAAAATAAGTTAGGTTAGTTTAGGCTAGGTTGGGTTAGGTTAGCTTAGGTTAGGTTAATGTGTGTGGATGATAACTTTATACTATATGTCATTTATCCACACACATTAACCTAACCTAAGCTAACCTAACCCAACCTAACCTAACCTAAACTAACCTAACTTATTTTTAAAGCGATGTGTCCGGATAACCCACAAGTACCATATTTTGTTCTCCAAGTTCAAGGCTTACAAATGTGACTTATTTTCAACAGGCCATCTTTGCATGTATTGAACTCTGGATATTCATATATAAACTGATGTCATCTTTTCAGAGGCACAACACGTATGCCATCCGCTACTGGATGTGTGAGGCACTGTGCCTGGTGAACATCATTGCACAACTCTACTTCATGGACCACTTCTTCGATGGTGAGTTCATCAGTTATGGGCTGCGTGTCATGACATTCTCAGAACAAGCGCAAGAAGATCGTGTTGACCCCATGGTGTACGTATTCCCACGTGTCACCAAGTGCACCTTCCACAAATATGGACCTTCTGGTTCAATCCAGAAGCACGATTCATTATGCATCCTCCCTCTCAACATTGTCAATGAGAAAACGTACATATTCCTTTGGTTCTGGTTCATTATTTTGGCAACCCTGCTGTCACTGTTGCTTCTGTATCGAGCACTCATAATTGCCGTACCGAAAGTGAGACCGTATTTGCTCCACGCGCGTAACAAGATGGTCCCCCGAGAAGTGGCCGCGGCAATATCGCGGAAGACGGATGTTGGAGACTGGTGGATCCTGTATATGCTTGGTCGAAACATGGATCCGGTCATATACAGAGAAGTCGTTGCAGAGCTGGCCAAGAAAATTGAGACAGCTGCCAGTAATGCACCCTAAGTATTAATTAGTGAAGGGAAGTGGCAGGTATTGTTAATGATATTCATTTTTGATTCCCCGTAATCTGTAGCACATTCCCTTTTGAGGGTTACTGTGCTGTAATCAATTGCTCACCTATCTCATTAATTATTCATATTTGCATTGAAAATAAAATCTCAGTTTTAAGAGACGTAATTGGTTGCCTATATGTGATATAAAGTTGGGGTACGTGTTTTTATAGTTATTAGATGTTTTGCTACACATTCAGTGGTTCTAAAGTATCGCAGTAGTGGAAAAAAGATGGCAGTCACATAGCATTTAAAATGATAAAGTCTTGACGAATAAATTTCTGTAAATTTCGAGTGTTCGATAGAGAATTTATGTGTCGTGGTACGAGACGCTTTTGATAATACTATCTTAGAAATCAAACCAAAATTGTACGTCTTAACTAATGCACAAATGATCAAATGTTTTTTGAACAGATGTTATAACTTTCCAAAAACATGTTCAGAAGTTAACTAATCTTCCTATATATATATATAGTTTATACAAGTATTTTTTCCATTGATATGAGAATGTAAAATTCATTTATATGATAAATCATTATATTACGTAATAGGAATTGTTGTTGAAGACTTCCTATTGGTGTAATTTCACTGGAGAGTAATATGTATTGTATCATACGATTATGACGATGAGATTAGGGTGGTGTATGCATGCTTAAACAGCTGTTATGTTCCTTAAATTGTATGTAAATGTAATATTGTGGACATGTTATTGAAGGCATAACATGATCAGTAATTAAAGACAAGACTACCATTGGGAGAAATACCTTTCTCTCTCTGTCTTTCAGCCAGTTACATGTTAAGAGTTGTCATCGTATGCTGTATTCGATTCTTAGAGTAAACGGTGATTAACCTTTGTCAATTGATCTTTGTAATGGAGAAGTGGTGTGTTATTTAACGCACAAATTAGAGTTTTTTTTAACATTATTTTCACAAGTTTTGGTTTTAGAGTGTTGATGAAGAAACTGATCAAACTAAGTAAGATTTGAGGTTTTCACAGCGGTGAGTATGAAGATTTGTGTCTTCTGGGTTGTTGCGCTGTGTAGTCTGGTCGATGTTAACCAACGTTTCAGAGGCCATACTACCTCCATCATCAGGGAGTATGACCTTTGAAACGTTGGTTAACATCGACCAGACTACACAGCGCAACAACCCAGAAGACGGAAATCTTCAGATAAAATTAATTTTCCAGAAATGTTCGCATTTATTAATGAAGAAAATGTGCACTGATGGGATATAATTTTGTTGTTATTGTATCAATGAATGACAGTTCTGTGTTCCTTTAAGGATGTTATAAAGTAAATACATGCGCTCGGAAAATAAGTTCTCCTAAAACATTTTTTGTTCTTTTGTCTGCCGTCGGTCACATTTTCAGATGCTGCAGCATTCTTAAAAATATTGTCCTATTTTGTAGTCAGATATTAAATCAATTAAAACTAAATCCTTCAGAAAGAACTTGAACAAAACTATAGCCATCTTGTTTAAGCTAGGAATAAAATCCTCATCTGCTCGTGGTGCAGTAGTTGTCGAGACAGAGCTACTTGGGAAAATCAGAGGATTCTCCAAAACCTATTCTAAAGCTGTTTTGTGGAACCCTGGGGTTACACAAAAGTTCACCAAATACATTTTTTTAACTTCACAAACACCGGCCAAGAAGTCATTCAGTATACCAGAGTATTTACAAATCGTAACCTGCATGTAGATTTCTTAAATTGAGAGCTGACAAGAAATGTATTTTCTAATTTCTGTTACGTTTTTATGTAATTTCTACAAAAGGGTTTTATAATGATGAGATCTCTTAACAAGGCAACATGGAGAACCTTCCATACTGTGTGTTCAAATGATGAGACAAATGAAACAAACAAATGTCTGTATGCATTTTGTTTCTAGTGTGTGTATTATGTAATGAACATTTTATATATAATTTATATTAGACTACATACAAGTGGATAATAAAGCTGAAATTTTATCTACATGTGCTACGAGCATGCAGTTTATACACTGTCGATATACATTTTGAAGGCAGTTTGTAAGTTGCATACTAATTCAAGAAACAAACAAAAAACAGGTTGTAATTTTTGCCCCATTTTGAACACCTGTCTTCCTCATGGAACACATTCCAACCAAATTGTAATATGAATTTCTTTACATTGGAATTGCACAGTATTTTGAATACAGTTTTAATGAGATTTTTGATAAACCTGTGTTTTATTCTACCCCATATCTTTCCACTTAAAAGTATTCTGAAAATGGTGCGAGGGGGAATTCAAGTGATATTTTGGCAGGCAAACACTGCAATAAATAGCCCATTTCATTTTACGATATCTCCATTTCATATGCACTTTATTCCATAATCCTTCACTGCCTGGCTGACATACTAAATTAAAGCAAACACAAGCATTTTCTTGCTATAGAATCCAAAAGTAATCCTGTCTTTTAATTATAGGCCTATGTAAGAAAGTTACTATTTCTTCCTGACATATTAATCTGTCAGCTATCCTGGAAAATAGGACAATGTGTGAATTTTATCAGTACCTTATTTCGATCGTGATAGAGGATGAAAAACAGTTTCATGCTGTTGATGCAAGACTGCGACGTCATTTAATGTTACGTCAGACAAGGGCGGTGTGATTTTATAATAAAAATTTTGAAACCGTAAATTAAAATGCTTAACCCTCGTAGCCGAAGTCCTAACGACCACCACCTGTGGTGGGAGAAAATTGTTCCAGAACGTAGCCGCGAGCAGAAGAATGTTGAGAAGTGTGGGCTGCCCAGGAAAACAAATGGGATTAACTTTACAGAGATGTTCTGGCCACATATTGCAAAGAACTGAGAACGCACTAAATCACGTATTACGATCCTGGTTGAAGAGCATTACACTTTAGTTCTTTAACCAAACGCAGCGGTAGGGGTTAGCGCTTCTGTCTCACATTAGGGAGATCTGTCAGGAGCCCGGCTTACTCGACTCAAGTTCGTCGTGTCTCATCACGTAAATGCGGTAGTATCTTCTAAGAGGCCTTGGCAGTTTTATCATTCAAATTAATGCTTCCGTTTTGATACTCTACAACACGGGTTATGAACTTTCTCAGGAACCCACAACCTTATCATCCCTTGTGTTGAGACCTGCAAGATATGAAATAGCGTTCATTTGTCACGCAATAATAGTCTTTAACTAAATCAGTTACTAGTGAGGTCCCTCCAATTGATAAGACACGTCCTAATTCTTGATTTTGCGTTCATCATTATGATGAATACATGCTCACAGCGATAGTTTACTGCCAAACACTGATGACGTTAACAAAGAGTGTCTTCTGGTAACCGATCATTTACCGGAGACTATTATACGTCACTAAGATTGACACAATATCAAAAAATGTGCACGGACCGCAGGTAACATCAGCGGACAACATGCGGTCTTCGGGTTCAGACTCCCTGATAAAAATGACCTGTACAGGTGAGAAAGCATAGTTAAATAAATTAATAGCAATGAACCGCAACGGTCCACGAGACTAGTAGCAGAATAAGTTGTTTTCAAATAGCGTATCTTTAAACAGATACGTATTTGTCTTCAGCTAAGAGGTTACAACACTTGTTTGTCTATCTACTTTAAATTGCATAGTATAATACTGATAACCCCCGCGGTAATTGATACTAGCGCCGCGATCGTAAGCGTCATTATTGAAAGTTATTAATCCAGTTCAGACGTATAACAGCATAGTAGCACCCCTCTTTGAATACCCGAACCTTCGAAGGGTCCATGCCCTCAGGACCATTAATCTGTGTAACATGTAAAAACGTCTACACACTATAATCAGGACCAATCAAGTAAGACTTTTATAAGAGTTATGCATAACCCACAATAATTTCAGAAGAAGACCCGTTCCTAACCCGGAACCCTCCAGTCAAGTATGTAGAGAGGTTTATCTTATAGTAAGTTCAAAATGTATAGGCCTTCCAAATGCGTTCTTTTGACATTTGTTATCTTAGTGGTCTCTGAGATCATTTATGATAGATTAAAATCGGTTGTAAATATATCATATACTTGATGCCATTACTCCATACAATCGTAAATATTTTATTTTTATTTCATTAAATATATACCATACTCAAAAAAGTCTCCAATAAAACTTGGAGGTCTTAATAAAATGCAAGACTTGCACGAAAAGCTTATTCTGTGACAATTTAAGATTTGAGTTTCTTGAAATTATTGAACTGATATGGCTCAAAAACCAAACAATCGCGTTTGGGTCAAAAGCATACGAGGTGCGATCGGAAAGTTTCAAGACTGCGCGTATGAAAACCCGTACACTTATCTCAGGTATTAAATTCATCCATCACCCTCGACGTAGTTCCCCTGGGAGTTAACACAACGATCCCAGCGCCGCTGCCAAGCCTGGAAGCATCCCTGGAAATCTTTCTTTATCAGCCTGTCAAGCACCATCTGCGATTCTGCCTGAATCTCTTCTATCCACGTCTTTTCGGAGAGATTAAATACGAGGGACATCTTGTGTGGAGTGCTTCAAAGGACAGTATAATATTAAAATGGGAGGAGCAGATTGTGAATACGTAGA
>NW_019060367.1:125379-138613 GCF_000696155.1 Zootermopsis nevadensis | reverse complement strand
CAGTTTATTTTGGATTCTTCCTCAGAAGCTTCGTTCCTAGTACACTGGACCTTGAAGCTAATCACACACGTGTTGCTTAATATCAAACATGGCTCACCGGTGTTACATGTTGGTGAACATTTGGGAAATGACGGTGATTGAACAACATCATCATAATCACTGTGAAAATCTCAAAACCACATAACTGTCGGGTAAACTTAACCGCACAGACGACATATTTGTGAGATATCTCTTCTTTCTTTCTTTCTTTCTAAATTGAATTGACTGGAATGGCGGAAGGATTTATTCAGAGGGTAAGGAGTTTGTTACGATATCACATCCAGATTCTTGAAACCAATATATTTTTCCCATGTATGTGCTTCTCCAGGAGGACTTATCATTTTATTCATGTCTTACAGGAATCTTAGTTCTTTCATTTTCAAATCTGAATCCGAACTAAGGTCTATCATAGTAACTTAATAGTACATTAGTGCAGTATCTACAACAATACATGAGCTTGTATATATCTCAAGGATAACCCAGGCAAATACCAACCTTCCGGTATGGTCTAGTGGTTAGGATACCTGGCTCTCACCCAGGAGGCTCGGGTTCGATTCCCGGTACCGGAATATTTTTTTTACTTTTATCATAGTTAATTTAATTCATCAGAATATTCTTTCATCACAAATTTCAAAACTGGAAGTCCATGTGCATGAAAAAACGTGTTAGCCTTTCATTTGCGTGTGGTCTGACGAGTCCCTAGGTATATACAACATACATATCCATACATGAGAAATTATTAGTTAACAGAAATTATACACGCACACGACGAGAAAGATTGCTAATCTCAATTCACTAACATCAAAGCAATCAAGAAAGCTGACAGAATGTGTTTAATTTCTGTGAAAAAGAGTCCCAGCACGAATTTTAGGAGAATATGTTGCTGACTGTTGAACGAAATAAACTGGGAATGAAGACGCCATTCTTTTGGGTTATTGCGCCGACGATGACTGATGAATGAGTCAGTAGACACCTCTGAAACGTCGGCCAACTTCTACATGAATATATGAAGCAACATTCCACAAAGTTGTCGTCTTCATATTCGCTACTATGAGAACCTAAAATCTCACGAAATGAAGTGGCTCAGAATAATATCGGTGCATTTTGACAATTTTACGTTTAAAGCTGGGGCAATTTAAATTTCTGGGACTCTGTGGAAATTGTGAAGAAATGATCCTTCTTGAAGCTTAGGTGGAAGGGATGAACGTGACGTACGGGGAATATGTTAGCGGCCGTAATTACCGAACACATAAAATTACACCAAATTATAATGTAAGAACTAAAGTTACAAGCAGTATCTGTAGTTCAACCATTGCACAGTTTTCGCGGAAAACCAAAATTTAAATAAACCTATAAACCCGACAGACGTGAGGAAGATTTCCCGAAAATCGAGATGCCATATTCAGGGTCCTAAATCCGTCCGTATCCGTAAGCTGTACAAACCAATTACTAGCGTCACAGTAAATTACAAAAGCAATAACTTGTATCATGACTTACCGTCTCCTGTCGCTGTGAGGAAAAGTAGTAGGGGAAGCGGAAACAGCTGAGTACGAATATATCAAATGTCCTGGAAAAACAAAGAGAAATTAGTGCATTAGCATGAAAAGAACTTCAATACAACACATTGCATCTGTAACTGCTGCTAAAATTACGGGTTTCAGTAGACTAAACAATTATTAGTTAAATGTTTATGAAGTCATTAACATTTCTGTCGCTATGCTTATGGAGACGTAGTCGAAAAGGTTTTTTGATTGGTGAGAGGCGAATTAATTACACAAATCTGTCATCTGTGTAAATAAATGCATTCTCCTCTTGTTTCGCCAACACTTTAAATAGCTAAACGCTTTAAGATGGAACTATGTCAAGGGCGGTATGCGTGTACGAAAAGTCAATATACGGTACTTTAAGCACCAAGACGTAAATCGCATGTACTAGTGTACATAAAATAGATACAGGTACAGGTTGTCAAGATATGAACGGACAAAGGAAAACGTCGTGCTTCTGATAACAACGGAGATTATTTAAAGATTGAATTGGCAAAACTGTAAACGGAAGATCGTCTGCGAGCGTGAAAATTTGGACTTTACATCAACAAATAATGACACTTCAGTTGCAATTTTCAAACATTCTTTAAATTTCTGCTCAAGAGTATAGCATATACCATTTATTTTAACCATTACACGTAAAAAAAAATCCTCCCCGGCGGGGAATCGAACCCCGGTCTCCCGCGTGACAGGCGGGGATACTGACCACTATACTACCGAGGACCACGAATATATGTTGAAAGTGAACATGTGATAAGGACAGTCCCTTGAATCATTGTTATTGACTCGCGATAGCCAACGTAACAAGGACGAATAAAATATTGCAGAAAGTGTTACTTTGTCCACCATAAATCCTGTCCTGGTATTAAACCCGGTCATACCCGATAAAAAGCCAAAGACTTCCAGCACGATATGAGACTCTATAGTGTTAAGCTTGTCTTTCTACACAATGTGTCTTATTCTGAAATGCGAGTTTGGCTTTAGCTTGTAGTTGGTAGTGCTCAAACATGGTGCGTGCTTGATGAATTACCTGGCACAAACTTCTATATCTGGCACGTTATGCCTGTTTCACAGCGTGAGAGCCATAAATACGCGCAAGTGTAATCCTGCCTGGAGTGGAATAGTGTTTTGCGAACAAGCCTGATCCTATCAGAAGGCCATAGACATCATAGGAAATGCTCAAGAACAAAAGAGTAGGTGCATAATACGAAGCTTTCATAACGAAAATGTCAGGAAAGTTCTGGAGAATCATATCGTCTCATCTTCAGAGTTGAAGATGGAGACAAAAAGTACTTCCGAAACGTTGTAACCACGCAGACACACAAGACCTCAACCGACAGAAACATAACAGTTCAGACATTTGAGAACAACAAATTAAATTTCGAGAGGACAACTCTATTGTGTGATCGATATAGATTTTTTACTGTTGGGCAAGAACTGTGATTCTGAGGGCAGGTGTATTGTGTTCAAGGAGAACGTCTGGACATCTCTTCAGTTGCGTGCTGGTTAAAGATGCGAGAATCATAAAAAATAACAAAACGAAGAGCAAGTTAGCCAATGTTTTATGTAACAGAGAATGTTTCTAGCAAGTGGAACAACAGGTGTTTCACAAGTTAGTTTTGTGCGAATCAAAGAGCTCAATTAGGTTATCACTTCAATCCAAGAAACAATCCGGACTTCAAAACGTAACCTCAGCGTTAATTTCACAGTTAGAATCTACTACCAATTCAAACTACGTTCTTCCAATGATAAATGGAAAACAAAAGAATAATAATATATTTTTCCCTTCTAATAATACTGGACTAAGCATTTTTGTACCTATTTTAATTCAAAAAGGCTTACGACACGACAGGGTATTCAGCTTTTAATTTGGCAAGCTGCAATAATGGTCATCGCTTTGGTACAGGACTGACAAGGGGCAGAACAACTGAAGATAAGCAATCATCATCATAAACCCTTACTTAACCAAATGCACGCCTAGATAATATAGAATCCTAGAGTAAATATTCGACCGGTACATAAATGTCCTGATGCAGAAACCGAAGGACCACCGACTTCACCAAGTAAGGCCATCTGCATGCATTTGTGCAGTCATTGTTAATTCATGAACAATTCTGGTCTTCTGGATTGTAAAGCAGTGTGACATGTAGATAGACCCTAACGTTGCAGATGAACATACAGTCTCCATATTCAGGGCTCTACTTCTAGAGTTTGTTGCATATAAGACAGAACGTGTCCATTGTTAATAGACGAATAGCACAATCTGCGGGAATAATTACGAGTGATTTCGGGCCGGATGCGGCCCGCGGGCTACCAGTTCGATTACGATGAGTTAGTAAGTTAATCAGTCTGTAGTTCACGTTATTAGTTGAGTCACATTCTTACTCGCAATAGGTCTGTAACCATCAAAATAACAGTGACACAACAAATTAATAGAAAAATTCGCTGTCGGAAGAAATTCGTTACAAACCACCAGCGGATATGACAGGGCAAAGTGAGTTGAAGCATTCCGCAGACCTCATATTTCCCGGGTAGAGTATCGTCATGTCAGTGACTGAAACCACGTCAGATATGATACTTAACGGACTCTGAACCTTCAATTTAATCTCACTTCAGTCTGATTACTGTAAGGACAGCAAATTACACCCCACGGTTTGAAATCGGCTGTTAATATGAAAACGAGACTGTGAAGTGCTTACAGTGGAATCCGCTTAATTGGGACGCATCGGGACTAGAATACTTTGGCCAATTAAGCGGGTACCCCAATTATGCGAAGTTCCACGTAAAGAGTTAAAAAGGTGCATTTGACAGATTCCTGCAATGTTAAAATCATGACCTATCTAGGCCTATAATTATTCGTCGAAACATCAAGCACTACGGATTCATGACTTTCCAATTCTGGACAATGTCACTGTAAGCATCCAAAGATTTATCTAATTCACAGTAGCATCTAACGTGAATCACTACCAGGAACACAGCCGCGACTGTCGTACATTGGCACCCACCCTAATAAATTGACCCTTTGATCCCTGCGCGCAGAAGCATCGCCCATTCAGAGATGTAGAGTAGAACTATGAGAGGTCTCTCCGTTCGCCCAAACCAGGGGCGGCTCTGTTTTGAAGACGAATATCATGAGCTCTCTGCGTAGCGCATGTAATTTCACAGCCAGCATAAACTGACTTCGACTGCAAGATTAGATAGCATTCAATCGTTCCGGTTACTTGCCTATGCTTTGCCCACACCCAGTATAAGAAAGACGATTACGTGCAGACTTGTAGTTCTTACTCTGTCTCTGTCGTGAGGTCAGGTCGTGGCCTCATAACCACGCCAACATACAGACTCACACCTCAGCCGTTTCTCAAGCAGAGTGGGCAGAGAAGAAACCATTTCTATAGCAGTGCCTTACACGTATTTTGAAACTGTCAATGGTGGTCTCTTTCCAACATTACCGTCACTGCCTACTTCTAGGACGTACCATGTTTAGGCGGTTAAACGACGGGTTATTTATAGGATGGGTTGATAGACAAAACGGCACCGGGATAAACAAAAAATTCCTCGTATCATTCAAAATTCTCTCTTCCTACAATTTTCGCCAATACCGCCCATCAGATAACTAAACTTTCTCTTATTCTACAGCAGCATTAGCTTTTAGAAGCTGAGGTAAACTATGAAGCGACTCATCTGTGGTACGACCGACATTCAAACTAGATACCTCTAGAATACGAGTCTACAGCACTGTCGCTACACTAACCCATTATAATGTATCCGAAAATTTCCCGCTTATAATGTTCTTCGTAGCACTTTATTTTGAAATACATCCTACTTAAAAATTCTTAAACTGAATCTCTGTCCTTTTCTCAAAGCTAAAAATCTGTAAACAACCACACAAGTACATTCTTCTTATTGTATTTTGTGCGTTAAAATTAAAAAAAAAAGTCACAACAAAAGTGTTATTCCGGTACCGGGAATCGAACCCGAGCCTCCTGGGTGAAAGCCAGGTATCCTAGCCACTAGACCATACCGGACGATGAACAGTACATACTGGATCATTGTTCAATGTACAACGCTTATCTTTGTCTTGTGACAAATGAATAGGCTTACGGATAGATATCTATAGCGAATTCCACGTAATTCGATCCGGTCGGCATAATAGCTGTCTGTACTTCAAATTTTGGAATCACTTGGTGAAAAAAGCACATACATTGGTTTATCAACGTCCAACTAATAGGCGTAGTTAGTTTGTTGTACCAACCGGAGTACACCTTACGATATTTTACAGAGCTGCTTGTTCTCTCACCTGCCTACAATCGACACGAAACAAAAGACCCTGTTGTTGACAGGTTTGGATAATTTCTCTGCAGTTTCGTGACTCAGCGTCAACTAAACACACTAATGCCCGTTGTCCATTATGCTTGTACTTCATGGCCTGAAAGTTATACTTGTTTCCGGTCTATAGCCTCATTTGATCATGCTTATTCCACTGGTGAATACTTCTTTTCCGAAGTACGTGTAACTAGAAAGCGTAATTTCAACGTTTTGAAGCAAAGGCACTTGGCTCTGCACGCTCGAATTCAGTCTGCGGAAACATCCGTCTATTCATCAATCACCTCGGCGATTTTAAGATATTAACGACACGGCGCTGAATCAACTTTCACACAGGGAAAGGGTTCTCAACCTATAACGGGAGACGCAGTCATCCTTTGTTATAAACTCGCTGTCTGCCGGATTATAAATAAAGTCACTTTATATAAACTTTATGGAAAATTATTGAAAGTGCTGACACATTACTTGATAAACTTTAACAAATTAGGTTACTTTAATTAATGATGAAGTTAAAATTGAACGTTTAATTACACAGTAAATAGTTTTCATTATAAAAAGTTAATTATAATTATAACAAAAATATATAAACGGGTCGCAGAAAACACATCGGCGCAAATATTATAATCACAACCAACGACTATACCTAACTATAACTTAAAGGAGCAGATCATCTTTCGTTAGAATCCAATACTACTAATAATCCCTATCTCCGGACCCGAAGATAGGGATTAGCTTTGTCGATTAGGCCCAACTGAGTAGGTTTCACCTGAAGACGGAGATAGACTCCCATTTCCGAAACGTCGTGGTTTTTATTGATTTTATTTAGTCTCGGACGAAGGGTAATATCCAGAAAACAGTTTACAACAACGCACGATCATCACAAACTTTCAGAATTGAGCTCGTTTCTTGCTGATGTTAGGTGTTTCGTTAAGGTGGACCTCTTCTGTGATCTGACTGCAATACCTAACGTGCTTTGGTTTCAGTACGTAATTTCTGTAGCACTGGAGCCCTTGTTTCAGCAAGAGAACGAGTGGGGACCAAGGAATACAATTACACATTAGTTTTCGAGAACAATCGACGTATTGCTTTCATGAAAACAAACATGTACTTCAAACTTTCGCAAACACAAAATCATGCTGTAATAATATTGAGCAGATTAGATCCATCTTTTACTCGTGGGTAGTTTTAGTTATATTAATATTACGAATCTCGTTCAGCATTGGCCAATTTTCTGCTTAAATTAGGCCACGATCGCTTGTTTTCATTCATTCCCAGTTAGCAACAGAAATCCAAAATATTCCATAAGAAGTTGGCCTATACATGCACTTTACTTCGAAGATTTTCAATATACCACAATTTACTCCGAACTAAATAAAAACGGACTTTGCTTTGAGCCCAGCCACGTGATAGGTCAGAGATGAAAAAAAGTTCATAAATGAACTGAAATACACAATAAAAAAAAAGTTCGATGCATCGGCCGGGAATCGAACCCGGGCCGCCCGCGTGGCAGGCGAGCATTCTACCACTGAACCACCGATGCCTGTGGACGATAAAGGAGTTTTGTCTCTATATATTCAGTATTACATATAAAAGATGAATCTTAATAAAATATTTCGAAGCTGTGGCGCCAAAAGTTCAATTCTTGGAAGCAACTCTGGAATTTTTTTAACCCTTATGTCATGTCCAGAGTTACCTTGGATATGAAGACGGTAGTGTAAAATGGAACAACACACTGAGTTTTACATCTATCCCAATCTATAAATTTTTTCGCGTGATTCAAGACGTAACTGAATAATTTTAATCTTGCCAGAGATCTACAAAATCTCCTTAGAAGCACGGGAGAAGAGTCATCGTGTAACCTGTAGCCTACATACATGCCTAGAGTGAATCAGGTGAAGTGAGGCAGAAGCCATCGTAATCTGATTTGTTTCTTTGTACCACAGTGGTTAATATTTGTACCACTTGTTATGACGTTCATTAATTACGCTGATTTAAGTAACACAGAATTTAACAGCAATAATCGATCCCGTGTCGATTCCTTTATTTCGAGAGACAGTAATCACCACAGATCATAGGAAAAGCGTCCGGAATTAGTGCATGCCACAGTATCATCAAATGGTAGAATCACATCGATGATTAGAAATCTTGCCACGATCCTCTGAAGTGGAAAACCACAGTACAAGATAATGCAGCTACCAGTGGTCACGATCTTAAGGTCACCTTCACAGAACTTTTGTTTCGTTGTCACGGTCAGTCTCTTACACTGGAGATGAAATAAATCATCCACGAAACGATGTACTGGAACACGACAGGGCACGCCTGATTATTCTTTTTACTATCTGAGCAAACACGGTCTGTAAGTTTCTCGAGTTTCACTTTTCTTTTATAAAAGAAGCCGAAGAACAACCAAATAATGCAACGTAAGTCATCGGACCTTGGCACCGTCAGACACATGACATTCTGCTGACGTCTGGCAAAGCAAACCTTACCGGAAGATGGGACTTTATTGACGTTGGAAGAATCCAAGGGCCTAATCAGTGACAAGAAGAAACTCCGAAAACTGTTTTTTCTAGCTCTGAGATTTTTTAACGTGTAACGAAGCAAATTACTGGTAAAGTCAGAGCAACCTCGGCTGACTTAACAACTAAAACCTGTTCCTGGTTCGTAGGGAAGGCCAATAACCCCATGAACTACCATCATAACGTGGTTCAGTCCGCTGGGCCAGTGGCAAGTTGCTGAGGCTTGTCTATCTAGCAAAGAAACTTCCGTACTCTGCCCGAGTCCTGCCAAGCATCCGGATGATAATGTGCTGCTAGCAGGTCTGGCCTAACGCGTCGGTATGAAGCTTTGGTCGAATGTTTAAAGCCTAGGAAAAAGTGACAGTGGAACCACGGTTCCGGAGAATTTGACGTAAATACGTCTATACAGAAAGGAAGTTTATATATTAGCTTTATTCTAAATATTTCCTTTATACATGCTTTACAATTGAGTAAAGTTTGATTAAGACATTGCTTATTCAACTTCAATTAGTTACGCTTAAGATGGGTCTGTGCTAGCTGAATGTAATGTGAAGTAATGTAATGTAATGATATGTAATGAAATGTAATCTAATGTAAGGTAAGGTAAGGTAATGTAAGGTAAGGTAATGTAATGTAATGTAATGTAATGTTTTCTAGGTAACAAAAATGCCAAGTAAACAGATGACGTTTCCTAGGTAACAATAATGCGTTTCCAAGGTAACATAACAATGCAGTTACACTTTTTCGTTCCACTTTTTGCCGAATGACACTGACCCTAAAATATAGACGTATTTACGTCAAAACCAACGTAAATCTACTAAACGGAAACCTAGCACAATGCAACTCTGTCCATAATAAATATAACATAAGAAATGAAACTAAATCAAGTCTCTGCGATGGCATACCAGCTTTCAGCTGTGTACATTATATTTCGAGAAATGGTTCTCGTGACAGAGTTGAAATTCTAACTTTATAATCAGATTTTGTCATAGATTTGCACAGATTGGTTCTTATGTTACTTAACGACGCCGTTTAAATGCCGAAGTAATATAATATGGAATGGAATGTGTTTAAGCCTAGAGTTACTGAGAAAGAGAACAAAACATTTTTGATTGTTCGCAATGCAAGACAAGAAGCAAGGTTACTCATGCAGACGTCGGAGAATTTGCCACACGGAGACCTGCAGAGAACATGATTTAAGCTTCTTATTCAAGAACTATGTGCTTTATTTCTCCCTTCTGTCCATTTCACTTGTTCCCTAAGAATCATTCTACGGCCCAAGTGGTTTCTACCATGAGACGTCCTATCGGATAGCTGGACTGCGGGCAGAGATCGGGATTTTAGATCCTCCCGAATACAATGCAAAAGTACTAATCACTTGACCGCGACGTTCATTCTAATACGTCCCTGAACAACAGTCCATCGGAACAGAGCTTGTTCTTAACGCTGCTGCTGTCACCGTCAGCGTGTGACCAGCATGTGGCAAAATGCTGTTAGATAATTCTGATGACACATGTCATCACGTCTTGTGAAATACATTGGCAATGCTCGTGACAATGAAGACAACCGTTGTTCGTTTCCTACCAAAGTTGTCTCCGTAAAAATGCCTCCTCTAGTCTAACGCGACCAATAGCATTCGGTGTTGTTCTTGAACCTTTCATGCTGCGAACAAGATGAATCGACCCAAAACATAAATTTTCTATCAGAACTAACTTTCGTGTGCGATTCTGGGAGGAAAAGTGACGCCTGAAAAAAAAGGGGGGGGAGTCAAAACGAACCGCGGCTAGGATGTGATATCAGACCCCATGTGCCGTGGCCCTTTGTAGTTTACATCTGTATCTTATCATAGACCTATGTAGAACAGAAACAGCACTGCAATAGCAGAAATGTACAAAACAGAGCTTTTAAAGAAGGTCTCAACATCTTTAGTATTCGTATTAACTATAGCAGTACACGTTTTATCTTTCAATTTAGGGCCTAATGCAAACACAACCGAGTCTGAGAAAGTCCAGTTTACCAATCACAGATTTTTAAGCTGACAGTTCTTGACATCTCTGTTAAAAAGTGGGCCTAGTCATGCACCTGTAATATTGATAATTATATAGGCTGTGGAGCTGTAATGTGACGTTGAAATTCTGGGTTGTGACTGTCAGCCACGTAGCTGGAGACAAGATGTTTCTCCAAAACGTCCTCTACCTACACGTCTACACGGCGTCACAACCCAGAGGAACGTCATTTTCACCGCCATGACAGAAAAATGTTTTCTTTGGGGTTTAACGGTACGGTCTGAATTTATAAACGAGCCTCGGGCTTCAGATGGTAAATACTTTGGATTGCATTCTGAGAAGAAGATTTTGGTAAGATGACGAAAATAAAGACCTGCAACAAGAGTGTGATGACAACGTATGATACAATTTAAACACGTGAGACTTTCTCGCAGATAAGACGAGAAATAAGGAGGAAATGAATAATTAGCTCTGCGGTACCGGTAGCTTTGAGAAACATAGAGGAAGTCAAAGGACCTGCAAGCAAAATCCTCCAGGACCTTGAAACATGAACACAGTGCCACGTGATCCGATCCACATTCTATCGGTAAGAATATCCATAAGCCTTGTACAAACAATACAACCTTCATAAATCGTTCTCCGGCTCACAAAACAGAACACGACCGCTTCCTTCCACATTCCTTCCAATTGATCCTCAATAATCATCTTCTCATTCGAAGCTAGGTTGTCTATGCGAGAAGGAAAGTGTCTTACTGAGCGGTATGGAGTATTCAGAAACAAGGTTAGTTACTAATTCTTCCGCTGGTTCGTTAATTTTCGGATAAGTGGGTCTGTTTGAGCGTATGTTGAAAAGTAGGTCAGAAAATGTGCCAAATGGATATAGCACCACTTTTCAAACCTGTGATAAACAAATTAAAACTGAATAATTTATCAATTTCACTTTACAACTTCCCTCAGAAATGTTCTAGAATTAGGCAAACTGTATTTACATCATTGCATATGAACTTTGGCTGTGACTTTCTATTAAAACAGTTACGTGAAAGGTGCAATTTATGAGGGTACACAGATCGTCTATATGTGTTCCCCAAGGTTACGCATAACTCGCTGGTCTTGATGTTTATTTTTCTTTTTATTACAGTTACAAATCTTTCCGTGTAAAGTATGGGTTACATTGGAAATACAGGTTATCCAGCTCAATGTGGGACCCGCCACGATAGCATGCCACAGCATCAGTGAGCGAGCTACTGGGACATGAGTTACAACGCAGGCCACAGATGTCGCATGTTAGCAGGCGAGTTCCGAGTTACGTGGCACACTCTGTACAGAGGCCGTATTTTAATGGAAATAATTCTTCCTAGCCTTGTCCATCTACATGTTGTCTATAAACCGGCATCTGCCCATGACGTTTTCGAATAAAATACTGCACGCATTTCTTGTTTACATCTTCTCGTTCTACATGTCTATTCAATCCAAACTTTCTAGCTTAATCAGCGACACCGATTGAAATTAATATATTATTGATACATGTCACATACATATTGTGCCGGAGTTAAGAATATGAGGAGCTGTTCTTCCACTGCCCCATACGTCTGCAGGGTGTGGTTATATAAAAAACCAAGAATAACTTTACATTTACTTTGTTTGCGAAAAATACCGGTAGGCCTTAAAACAAAGGAAATATTTTTGGTCTTGCAAGATTTGGACTTCCTGTCAAGTACGAGTTACATTAAATCTTTATGTCCGTACCATCATCACGTTCGCCCTGGACAATTTTTATACCGACTACTAACAGAAAATTTTCCAGAAATCCTCTCAATAGTTTTTGAGGCGAATCACGCGGATGTTTAGAGGGGCAAACACAATTCTTTCATTTTATGCACTTCGTGAAAGAATGAATACGAAATGTCATGTCCAAGTTTTATTGTATAGAATTCACTACCACTGATACATGGTAAATGTTTTCTTTTCAGAATTTCGTATATTCGAGGTCTCATACTGGTGGTGGTAGAGAAGGGAAGAGAAACGATAAACAATAGAAAAGACACAGACAATGCAGAAAAAGACAAAAGAAGCGTGTGAGAAAAACTTTCAGGTTTGCAGAAGAGGTTCTTAAACTGTAGGTCCTTCGGAGATGATTTATTATGCTTTGCCAAGGGTGTCCAGATTGCAGATTTCCGAAAACATATTTTTCGGTTATTCGGCTGTTTAATGACGGTGTTTAGACTGCAAAAATTGTGCAACGTCGAATAATAAACTGACGCATTACTGTGAGGCCCTAGATGGTATTTTCTCACTGCGAAAATCCGGGTTCATTCCCTGGTGACTTCAAATGAGATTCGAGGTGGACGAAGTCGCATTCTAGCACGTTCTTTTCCCGAGTTCTTTGCTTTCCACCATTACTCTATACTCTTCTATCACCAAGTGCCCGGTACAAAGAATCAGTATGACTGTAGGTGATGAACCTACACTCGATTTCAAGTTAAAATCGCAACACATGCCCTGAGACAGTGCATGTGGAAAGTAGGTCCATGAACCCGCATCTTTAAGTAAACAGCGTCTCTTCTTGAGATTATTGGGCGCATGTGGAGTTTGACCACCCCTGCATTTAACCTCCTTTCAAGAAACCAATCGACTGTCTAATGGTTCTGGGCGGAGAATCCAGAGCACATTGTGAACGTGGAGCGGTTAACGTTTCCGAAGAACAGATCACAAGATTTACTACTATCGTAACAGTTTTATTAGCATGCGAATGTCGGATCAGAGATGAAGCCCCGAACATAGGACCGAGGGTGTGATTCTGTGC
>NW_019060367.1:86630-121470 GCF_000696155.1 Zootermopsis nevadensis | reverse complement strand
GGGGTGGGGGGTGGGGGTGGGGGGTACAAAAATAAAGTTTCATCCAGTTTTGTTAGCCATTAAATTAAGAAATGGAAAACTGATATTACAGCACTCATTGGGAAGGAAGAACTAGACTGCTTGGAGACAGAAGCCAAGTTGAAATGTCGGTTATTTCGATCGCTTTATGGTGCTGTGTCAACTACCGGGCTTATGTAACTCCACTGAGACAAGATGGACGATTGTGAATGAAGAAACAGAGATTTGTGGGAGCTGGCGACAGTGAACTGTTTCAGTAATTACTACGGCGATTGGCTGGGTGGGTGGAATGGACCTCAATCAGCCAGCCAGGTGTGAAGTATTACTGGAATTTATTGAAATGCCACACTGAAATAGATGCGGGTTACAGAGACAGAAGCGATTCTCATTAACAATAGGAATCGCTTGGGTTTCACACAAATGATTACTGGAGTAAAGAGTTACGCTGTCTGTCGTAACTAATCAGGAAGTAAGAAACTGGCGATTAGCATTTTTTTTTTTTTTTGGGGGGGGGGGAATCTGAACTAGGAGCTGGATGGGGGTGACGAATAGCATTGCTTAGCGTTTAAAAATTTGAGACGTCACGTGCTATTTTGAATTACGAACGAGAGCTCATAGAAGGTTCTGTAATCGCAGACATTACCCAGTCACGATTATGGATTCTGGGAGTGCAGAATTGGGTCGTGACGTCATCAGCCTAATGGTATAAATCAGAACGGTGACGCCCGAGTACGTGAAGTCGGCTGGCGGTTAATTTTTCGTCCTTCAGAGATGGAATCTGATTCAAGAAACAGGACAGTGGTTTAAAGGAAATCACAGATCAGTTAAATGTTAACCACCTTTGTCAGCCATTCTAAATTTTTACTAGTCTATCAGTGAATTCACCGTTTGACATTTTAACTTGTGTTTTACTAAGTCACTCTGTGATCAATTAATTATGTCATTTGCATTATTTTCCGGCTATAATTATTTAAAATACTTGGTTAAATTAACAAGAAAGGGAGATGGCAAGCAACCCTCCTCAATGAGATAAATTACGCCATGTCAACCTACTACTCGTGGGTCGTTTAATTTTCTTAAAATCCTCGGTGGTATTATTTGAAAATATGATCTTGTCATAGGCCTATATAATAAATTTGTAAATATGTGGTCTGTTAGCTTTTGTTTTAGTAAAATAAAGATCCTAGTCTTGGGTTAACACTGTTACGTTGTGAAGTGACAATTGAAATTAGGATGTTTTGATGTATTCGAACTCACGACCACCGAACGGGCAAGTGAATGAGACGGACGGACGGACGGAAGGAATTAAATGCTGAGGAGCAGACTTATGAACGAATATTTGCAAAGTGAATTACGAGCTCCTGCTTTATCTAACGTCAAAGTGCACACTTGTGACCTCGTGAAAGATAAGCAGTGTCAGATGTAGCTTTAATGGTGAGTGGTTTAAAAATGTCCTATGTACAAATCACATCAATATGTCATAGGTAAATTACGCAAACATTAATTACCAAGAATATAACGGTAATATACATAACTAGATATCAGAAATTACTATAGTTCTGCAACGCGAAACTTCCATAATTTTAGTCAGAAAAACTTCAAGACAAGCGACAACTCCGGAGACCTAGTCGCAGATGGAGGATATTATTAAAGCGGACGTTAAAGAAAATAGCGTGTGAGGATGTGGGATCAGTGACGGATTCTTGTAAATACGATAATGAAACTTCGGGTCCGTGGAAGCTGGGGAATTTTTTGACAAGCTGAACGAATATTTGCCTCGTACGAAGTAAATTGCTCAGTGCAGTTAATTAATGCGAGAATATGTGATATTTTCACGAGTAACGGTATCAACATTTGAATGCGAACCTCATTTGTACAACTTTGAGTTAACTGGATGTCCCTATGAGTTAAATCCTGAGAACCAGTCACATCAGTTGGTAACCCACGTTACAATGATTAAGATTGTCTTCATCAACATGTACAAAACTACTTTGTGTGTTAAAAGGTGTGACAGCAACGACACTGAAACAATAATAACCAACAGCAATTTCAATTAAAATTTTAAATTAGCAAAGTTCAACGTCGAATTTGCACGATTCATCCTTTTTGTCGTATGGTTTACTCAGCCTTAACGCTAATGCCAAAAGTTACGTTCTGTTCCTTCTTACAATGAATCACTATTTTAAGCAAACCTTAGCCTAAACCCACTGTCTCCAGGAATACAAACTAACCAAGAGTCTAACTTAACAAGCACGTTCATCCATAAAATCCCATTTGCATCGTTCTTCGCTTCTGAAGACACTGGAGTTTCTTTTGTTATCTTTTCCGAAGCACGACATTAGGCCACAAAACAACCAAAAAAACAACAACCAAGGCTAAAAATCTTATTTTAGCCCGTGTCCCTAATTCTTCTGTCTTGCACAAGCGTTTTGTTGTGTTATTTGTTGTTCTGCTTTGCTGTCAGGCTAGTGTTACGGCATTCAAGGATTCACTAAATGGAAGATAGATGGTCACTCAGTTCGTCTCTTTTCTTAAATTCTTATGTGATATGTGTGTGGATATGCCTTGATTCGAGGGTTTCCACTTTTAGTTTGCAACATTTCGCTGTTAAAAAGCCCTTACCCTCGAAGAACAGAGGCCAGTTTTGTTTCGAAGTCTTTTCAAAGTGTTTGTGTGATGAAGCTCTTATGCCAAGCCAGCTAACATTGAGACTGGTTGTGTATGTGTGTAGACTTCTCTGTGCTTCTTAACATTATCAAGACCAGCTTTCTGATGTTTTTCATCGCAAGCGCGCGTGTGGTGTTTATACGATACATTTTGGATGATGTATCGCTGACATAGGATTATCTTTAGTGAATGTTTTCATTTCCCTATTTGTCAGTGTTTATATTTACTTAAAAGCAAGGTGTGAGATTATTCTTGAGCCTGTGGGAATTTGACGACGTTCGTCTTACATTACAGATCAAAAATAGCACTTAATAATGAAAATTCCTAAATCGAACTGCATATGTAAAGGGAGGGGACCAGTTATTCATACGTCATGAGTTTGACTGTGTTCTCCTCTTTACAGATTTACTTAGGTGTACATTGTCTGTGCTATAGCTCAGGTGATTAGCCACGGAAAATTTTCGTTGGAAAATCTGAAGAGAAGGAATAAATGTTAGAAAACTACGCAAAGACAGGAAGGTGATACTAAGATATATCTAAAGCTAATAGAGTGTGGACTGGAGCAGAGCGAAATTATTCACGGAAAGCATTTTAATCTGTAGTTCTACTTCCGTAATCACTTGCATTAGTCTTGAAGTCGAATAACGAACTACGTTCATATGGGAATTTTGATCTAATCGCCTAATTACAATGTATTAAAGATAGAGTTTAAATAATAAGAGTTTCGACTTTGTTCTTTATATTAATTCATACAATTTGAAATAATCAGACCCAATAATTAGACCCTTTTTGCACTGTCAATGGAAAATATTACACGACAGAATCTGTTCTTAATTCTGGTGTACGACAGGGGCTTTACTTTCACTGTCCTACAAGCTCATATTACGCGGTGCTTAGTGGGATAACGTTCTATTTTAACAACACACTCTATATTCCTTCTCATTAGGCTTTCAAGGATATATATTTTAAGAAAGGTTAAGTCATATACGGCATTTTAAACTAAGTAACGAAAAACAAAACTCCTGCTTTCAGTGAGGATCATTATACCAGTTTCTCTCAGAGTCTTGTGGAGACATTCACTTGGACCAGAGGTGGGTAAACGTTAAAGTAACATGACCACTTTGGGATACGCTACGGTGTCCTGGGAAAGGTTTCTAATATCGGAGTTCCAGAATGGTACATTGTGTTTAAGACGGACTTCGAAGTGTGGGGAATATAGTTATCCCATGCCAATAAAGTGTGCGCCTTGCGAACTTCCGTTTATTGATAGCGTGTGAGCTGAGCTTCTAAAGGGTCAAAACATCACGACGCACTGACGCCATGTTGGATTCTGTCCGCGGGGCATTAGCTTTTACCCAGGTAAATGCTATTTTTATTATATCTAACTGTTTAAAGTGATTAATTATTTCCTACCTGCTTACCCATCAACATTTACTTCGATTTTTCGGGCATCCAGAAGAATAGTTCTTAATTTTACCATGATCTGGAATAATTTCGCGTATTATTTGTACTCATATACTTATCCAGGCACCTACACGTTTATGTTCATCTCTAATCTTCGAATAGTTTTAATGTTTTTCCATCAAACGTTTCTGGGCAAATTTAATTTTTGTCAATATCAGTCAATTAATAGCCTTAATTTACATTAATCTCTAAAATATCCAGTAGTGACATACAGTAACACAAACTATATATTTATAGATGTCTAACACGCAAATCTGATTATCTGAAAATTTATCTCGAAAGCAGGGAGTGGAAGGTAATGTAGAATTGCTTCGAATAAAAAAAAAAGAAGAAGAAGAAGGAAATCAACAATTTTAAAAAAAATATTCTGATTTAATATGTAGTATTTTGTGTTATAATGTTGCACCGGAATATAACTGTGCAAAGTACACTTTTATCACTCGCTGCACACCCCAGTTTGCCAAACACGCATTGCCTTTTCTAACAATAACGCGGGAGTGTATAATTTCTTATAAAATTCGCGGCACACCAATTGTGGAACACCACATTAATGGACTACTAGAAAAGTAGGGAAGGAAAAGGGGAGACAGAAAGAAAAAATGGGAACAAAGAGGGTGATAGAAAACAAGGGAGGAAAAATGTGATGCTGAAGAAGGAAAAGTAGAATAATTTTATGGACCACAGGTAAAGACATGAAGAAAGAACATGAGTGATACAGGCAGAAAGAGAGGAAAAAGGAAAATAAGACGCAAAGAAATATTTGTACAGGACACTTTAACCCTTTACAGCCTAGTGGTAACTATACAGTCAGTAACTCAACATTTTGTATTTGCAGGTTTCATTTAATTGTGTAAACAGCGATTATTTACTTAAACAGCATTAAAAATATATCTGTAACAGTAAAGTGTTGTGTTTTCTTTGCGGTACGGACTGAATTCCTAAATGTTATTTCGACGAGATTTCCTTGAAAGGGTTAAGATAAATACTACAGAATGAATAAACAACGAATAAGGAAAGCAAAGACAGTCAAAATATGTGCTTCACAGCAGCAGGGCAAATTGCTGTTGGTGTATATTCGATCTGTACTGTGTGGTGTTTATGTAGAAGTTAGCGGCCTGTAACTACGTTAAACAGGAATCTGTCTGAAACAAGGAAGTGTTCAGGTGGGATGCGATTTGCGATAGAGATCCAAGTTAAACAAAAACAGGCTGAACTTTGTCACTGGTGGTAGCAGGAAAAGCATAGCGAATTGTGCGCCTTGCTTGCTGCAGGTGGGCAGTGTCAAGATCGACGCTGCGGTGTTCCGACTCAACTGGTCTGCCACTGTGGTCATGCTGTTCAGCTTCAGTGCCACAGTGCTTGGGCGCCAATACGTCGGCAACCCCATCGACTGCATCCACACCAGGTAGGCTGCTCGGGCCTGTGGAGACTGTCACACTTTCGACTTGCCGACAGACCAAAAACACAGACTCACTTGTCGATTATGCACCCACCTAACTAGCCGACTGATTGTCTTACCAACATAAATGACCGATTATCTGTTTACATAATGGGTTTAATACCCAGTTACCTGATTTACTAACAGATTTAGCGGATTAATTGGCTGGCTAAGTAACTAATTAAGTGACCATCTAATCTGATTAGTAACACGACTAATTAAAGTGAATGACTTAATCACTTACGACGTCGCAGAATAGTGGTTATCATTCCTTCCTTTTATTCGAAAAGTAACTGCTTCGAAACTCAACCGTATTAACGACATCCTACTGAGATTTATACTGATTTTTCTCAGTCCCTCTTTGCGACTATCAGGATTAAACATTCAAATAGGCCACGACTGCCTCCTTCCACAACCTTATTTCCGTCGCTACAAAACCCGTACAGTTGAAACTGTGGCGGTGATCAATATGCAACCAAAGGATCGGGTGATAATTTTGTATAGTTTAGGCACTCTGACATTTATTTTTCGGAAGGTCCCGGGTTCGAATTGTGTCCCGAAGACTGGATATCCTGCCTGAGGATTCTTATGATTTTCCTCGCTCTCTCAAGACAATGGTTGAACAGTGCCTGAGAAAGGTCACGATCGCTTCCTTCCATGTGCTTTCCGATTAACGAGTGTGTTTGTCCGCATAGGGACGCTCCACAGGGCGTACTGAACGCATTCTGCTGGATTCATTCCACGTACACGATACCCAGTGCGTTCTTCAAGAAAGTGGGAGTAGATGTTCCCTTCCCTGGAGTAGATCGCAGCAGCAAGTACTTGCCTGAAGACGGGAAGTTCACCAAGTACTACCAGTGGGTCGGATTCACGCTCTTCATTCAGGTAATTTAAAATACAGCTAGACGAGTCACAGAACGACGCTACTGTCTCCGGTCTATTATGAGACATTTTTAATAACTGCAATCCGATGTATAACACTAATGCTAAATACTTCTACAGTAGACCACGACTGCTTCCTGTCATGTCTCTTCAAATCCATCAACCGTATCATTCTGCGGGATATAATCTAAGCAAACAACGAAACATCGTTGTGAGCAAAAGGTTAAGGAACTTCAGTGTGTTTCATATCAGCTTTTTTCGTTGGATATTTTTAGCCCATAACCATTTGCAAACTGCAGCTCTCTTCCTCAAAAATCACGGCACTTACAAACAAAGAAATTCAAAGTGCGGAGGTACTTGTAATTGGCTGGATGGGTTCACTGATTAGATAATTGATTAGTTAAAAAACTCATTTTGAACAGCTGATAGTAAACTTTATCAAGAAATCTCGTGCTTCAATGGAATCAAAATTTATAGTCCATCGCACAAGCCAACCACTGAAGACTGTCATAAGTGAGTTTTTGTTTAACCGACTGACCAATTCGAAGGTTGCTATCGAGTGGTTAGAATTATTGCTTCGTACTCCGGCGGTCCCGGGTTCTGATACTGGTCAGGAGCCAGCTCTCCTGACTGAGATTTTCGTGGTTAATCTCTGCCCTCCCAGGCAAGTCCGTTTTCTTCTGTATTCTTTTCGTAAATCATTGGATCATCCGACGCTATTAACCAAAACGTTTCTCCGGTATGATGCTCAACGGATTTAATTTTTTGTAATCTATACGACACTGGACTTTACATCGTCCACCTGCTGTTACGACAGAAGGAAAAACTACAAATTACTTTTTAGTTTAATTTAAAGAAGCGATTCTAAAGTTTCAATTCACACAACAACGTTTTGTGCAGACTCTCGACACTAAATTTAATCGAAGTCGCTTCGCGGTTCATAATTTGCTATCCCATAAGTATGATGTCGAGCAACATTTATTGTTGTAACATGGAATGGAATGCTATTAAGAACTCCAAGAGGAAGTTTACTTAGCCGCCTGTTACAAATCATCCAATTAAAGATTACAATTCTCAACTCCAAACCTTCACATTTTATCATCACTATTGTTGATCTTTGATTGAACTTTTTGAAGCAATTCACGTTCTTGCTTGCACATTTCTACAGGATGTCCCAAAAAGATGTATAAGCACAACCATCCATACGTCAGCATTTTGTAACTTGAACTTTCATTAGTGAAAGACTTCAAGCAGTAGCATGTAATTAAAACCGCCAATAGATGGCGGTAGATTTTACTCTTTACGTATACCTCTTACATGAACATGGAGGAAAAACAGATTTTAATATGAAATACCTCGTTCCCAATACTTTCAGGGGCTTCACAGTTGAGATATCATAGTTAAATTACATATAGTAATCACATGTTTGAAACCTCATATGATCTCACTAAAGAAAACATTTATCTTTGAATTCTAATGTACTTGGATTTAATTATACACGAAAAATACTAAATTTAAGAAGAATAACAAGGTGAAATCCAAAACATAGTACACACACATTTTTGAAATGCTTTTCTCTGCGAGGTTACGTATTTCATTAACAGCGATGTTCCCGTATTGCGCAATCGAATGTTAAAGACAAAGATTGTTTTTTACTTTATTTAATTAAATATAAACAACAGAAAAACATGTTACAAATAATATAAAAGCTGTAGTTCCTATAAGGTCTATATTCTTTGTTATGCACATATTTTTGTATGCAACGAACAGTTCGTCATGAACTCTAGGTTATATTGGACCGCATCAGTCTGTATACTTCCCAAATACCAGAAATCTCTTAAATGCTTTCTGAGATGAGACACGCGGATAGACGGACAGACAGCCATGTTCTCCCATTATGCTTTCTGTTTATGCATTTTATGAACGCATAAAAATGGAACCTCGATCCGTCTGCTTGGAAAATGGTAACATAAACTTATCAGACTTAGCGAACATTAAATTAAGTCTCTGTAACGCGCAAGGGGAAGCCGAGCTAAGTTAAAAATAAAAGTACGCTAGACCTAACAACGGAGAAGTTGGAGGAATATACATATATACTACATGCAGCGGTAGTAGCCGCCGAAAACTGCCGAGACTTGCCGAAGACATTTTTAGACATTTTAGATTTAGAAGTAAAGAGAAGGGAGAGAAATATATTGAGAAAAAGCTGAAGATGTATGAAGCGGGGAGGGATGTTGTATACAGAGGATCTAACATATGGAGGAAGAATGTATCCACCTGAGGTGACAGGGAAGTGGGGCCCGTCAGTTGGACAGCCTCCCCGAACAACAGAGGACCGTTTCTGCCGCCCTGGTCGTCGTTGTATTTCGGGGTTCAAACACCATGTGTGTGTGACACGGACGTGTTGCTGGTAGTGGGAAACAGACGCCTGCTGATACCCGCTGTCGTGGTAATGATTCATCCGATAAAAGGAGACGAAATGTAACGAGTTTTGGTTTGAAGCAAGAAAACATCGAGCCTGCCTTCAATCATGTAACTTAGTTTATAAGGCACAACCGAGTGTAGTTGAAGGGGTGATATCTTGCAACTATCCTGCAACATAATGTGGATATTTAATAATGCAAA
The DNA here is from genome assembly GCF_000696155.1 of Zootermopsis nevadensis. The sequence goes on along the minus strand of NW_019060367.1, from coordinate 112,376 downwards.
AATAGTGTTCCCACTTCATTGGAGACAGTGGAAGTTAGGATGGCAAGTAATGGTTAAATTGCTTCTAACAAGATGATGGCGGCCATCACGTGATGAAGATACATTTTCAAGAGGATTGTGTTTATAACTGCAAGAAAAAGTAAAGTTATATTAGAACTGAATTTGTTCCAATCCTGAAATTAGGGAACCCTAGAAAATTGTCCAAACAAGTGATTTATAAACTGGTTCTGAGCTAAAAGTTTTATTTCCTAACTCATATTCGGTGATTCAACACGCATCTGGAAATATAGTGAATTAGACAACACCTACCAGGGAACCGTGAATCGGAAGGTCATTGCATCAACTTTGGCGCTAATTAATTTAAATTATGAAAAGTGTTTTCATATTAAAACGAGGAATTGCCAGCATTCCTAACAAACCGTGTGAACTTAATTACTTTAGCATAACACGTTCACTTCTAACATGAAAGCGTACGTAAGATACTGACATTTAACTACAATGGGAGGTGTGTAAAGGCAAACAATTCAATAAATATCCAGTTGTTTTAAGAATCGAGTTCAAACTGGGTTATGTGCAAATGCGTGAAGGACTTTATTTACTAGACAGTTACTGGGCGAACTTTTAACACGTCATCTAAACATCCGCAAAGAAAATGTTAGTATGTTAGGAAGCCAAGGTTTAGCTAGTTCACATGGTAGCTTAGTTATGAACAATCTTGCATAACGGAACAGCCGTTGATCGGAGAGACGCAGAGGACTGAAAGTCTGTCTTCTTGAACGAGCAGTTATTATTTTTTTCTATATTACAAAAAATTATCAAATCTTGTAATTGTTTTCTTCAGTCGTTCAATTGTTTCATTAAGAAGACAGAGAGAGGGACAGACGTTACAAAAAGAAAGAGATGGCTTATATATTTGTAGATGTTAAAATATGTGCCATCAAACATCGCAGACCGTCGAGCAGCACTTTTATCCATATTTATAACAAAGAAGAGAGAACAGTTGCTGACACACATCGAACCGATGCATTGAAGATTCGAGGCTTTGAATACATCGTATTAAAACTATATTAGATATGCATAATGCCACTGAAGGAAATTAATTATTGTAATTAATCAATGGAACATTGCTCGATCTCGTAAGAAAAGAAGTCTTCCTGTGCCTAAAAGATATGAAGACAAAAACTACTTGCATTGTATTCAGTGTTTATACATCATATATATGTATGCAGCAGTTAAGTTACCTGAAAGTTCGGTGCCTTTCTGACATGCGCCATGTCGTAATGCAGTATGCACTTTTGTACATGAAACTTGTGTAAGCGCCTGACGGAAAAGACGGTTTATTTGGACAACAACAATTACAGAACGCTGCTTCATCGTAACACACAACTTAATTTTTGTATTAAGAAACCACTAAAGAACACGTGAATGTGGTAATTTTGAAACTACATGCTTACTCAATATCCCTGTTATTTTTAGGTAATGAAATTTCCCATCACGAAGAGATATTACAGGTGTTAGCCTTTGTGTACTAGGTAATATTTAGTTCCAAGCGAACAAATATTAAACTGTCAAAATAGGCATAGAAATAAAGTTCGAATTGAAAATTTAAAACAGTAACGCATTGACATTATTGTATGTTATGTCTACAACGGTGAAAACATACTAACTTACAACTGTGTGTGTATATGTTGGGCGATATTAAAAGAAACACAGATAAAGTTCAATATAAAACTTAAAGACGTCGTGGAGTTAATGACGAAAATAAAATTACAGTGAATTTTCAAAAAAATAAAGAAGATAAACAGTGAAATTACTAAGTAAAATCACATCAGCGGACACACCAGTTATTGAAATCACTTTACGAAAGTGTTAATTCAAGCAACGTAGTGGCGTGCGCGCATCGGATATAAATTAAAATTCTTAAAAATAATTAATAAGACTAATTATTAAGCTAAAATATGGGTGCCGAAATATGACTGACGTGTGGATGGATTAGATAACTGACTGCTACAACATGCTGGACATTTTCCGGGGTCTAAAGAACCTCATCAAAGTCAGCCATATTCATATCGACTCACCAGTGTTCAGACTACATTACAGTATCACCGTGATGATGCTAATTGCATTCAGCCTCATTGTGACGACAAGACAATACGTGGGGAATCCCATAGACTGTGTCCATACCAAAGATATACCTGAGGATGTCCTAAACACGTTCTGCTGGATCCATTCCACCTACACTCTCAAGTCAGCGTTTAACAAAACCGTGGGAAAAGATGTCCCATTCAAAGGAGTTGATAATTCCCGTGGTAGAACAGACGACCAGAAATATTACAGATATTACCAGTGGGTGTGTTTCTGTCTGTTCTTTCAGGTGAGTTACAAATTTTATGAAACAGTAAAACCTATTCGATTCGGACTCTCTATAATTCGGAATGTATGTATGTAGTCTTTTTACTAATGTACTAATTATGTTTTGGTAAAGTTTTCTCTTCAGTTTAATCACATTTGTGTCCCACTACCACCTTTTAAACATGATGCTGGATTGTGAACCAATTTGCTTATTTTTGTCAACTAGACTTGAAAACATACATACATTTACGTCATTTAATTCCGGTAAAAAATTACTAATTCAGACAACCTTCCCCAATATCAGTCGAATATTGTACTATTTAAGGCTTTATAAACTCGATCTCGGTTCGATTCATAACAGGGGCAGGGTGTTTTCGCTGCTGAGTCCAGGTCGGCAAACGAATCATCCCATTCTCGTATCCAGTTGGTATAACTGACGCTTTGCTGCTCATGTTTCCGGGGGCTGGAGGGGAACTGGGTCGGTGTTCCTTCTCAAATAAAACTGACGATGCTTTTTTTTCTCCTGGTCGCTTATTGGAGACATGTTACGCCCGCAGAATGGTTGCCTGACGTCATAAACCACCGCGAAAATTTCAAGTACTACTCTCGTATTTTACATTTTGAGTGACACCGGAAGCCCTCTGGGCACAGAAGAGACTGCATGAAACGAACAACTCATCATTAAACGGTGGAGAGGTTTAGCTGCACCTGAACGTCCCCTATTCATCGCTAGGCTTAAACATGAAAACCAACATCAAACTTTACTCTTTGAAATCTGACGAAAGACTTCTACACTAAAAATTTCGTAAACTCATTGTGTTACATTGCAATAGTCGGTGAAAAAAATACCAGTTATTTTTCTTAAACGACGCTTTATCAACAGCACTGGTTATTACAAGGTTTATTATGAAATGTGTATTACATAAGCTGCAGAAGGAAGCAGTGTTCTTCTTGAGAAACAAATAGTTGCTCAGCTATTCAATGAATTCCATATCATTATGGTACACAAGTTAAATTACCGTCTCCCACAAGGGCCCGCCATTGGTCCCTGTCCTAAGGCAGTCGAGTTCAGTCATCAACCTCACAAATCATTTCTCCCAGAGCCATTTTAATAATATCATCCTGTATACTCACATGAAAACTTTGGGCAGAGCAATGGACCTGTCGTAAGACAGAACACTAAATAATAATAATAATATACTCACATGTCTTCCAAGTGATTTCTTACATTCAGGCTCTCCGGCTAAAATCGTGTATGCATTTCTGAGCTGTCATGCGTGCTACACGTCTCATTTACCCCATATTTCTGTATTTGATCATCCTAATAATATCTGCTTTGGTTTAAACATTTTCATATAAATTGTGCATCTGAAAAAAAACCCAAATGCGGCAATGTTACTTATGACGATATATTGTCTATGATTATTGTTTGGGAGCTGTATTTCTCTAGATGAATGCATTGATTTCATAGTATTTAACGCCGTTTTCAACATAATTGGCACTTTTTTTGCTTTACATTTCGATTAAAATAATTTTAAAATTTATGGGGGTAAATTAACACAAATATTAGACAGACCTATAAAAATATTAAAATGTTAACTGAACCGATAAGTCATAATGCAATATAAAAGAGTGTTACAGAAATATTCACTACGATTGCGAAGGCATTTCCATTGATACCACGAGATAAAATAATAGCTCTTTTCCTGCTCTTCAGATTTATGTCAAGCCCATGCGCATATGTCATTCACGTCATTAAATTTTTATCTGGCAATCACGAATTCTGATAAGATAGTAAACGAAATAAAATAAAAAATCGAGATCAAGAAGTGGGAATAGCTTTGCAGGAGTATATTTGTATCTGCAGTTCCTACCATCACTAAAAGTCAAACACAGCGCCCTCGCGGCTTAAGGCATGGTTCCACTTAAGACATGGATGTGTATTCGCTTCTTTCTGTGTTGTTCTGTCTTGATCCCGCCTATGCAGTCCTACCAAATGTATATGAGGACAAAGTAAACTGTACCCAAACAGACAAAGCTCATCATAGAGGGCTGCAGCAGCGGCGATGAACAATACACGATAATCGAAAAGGTAAATAAATTATTCGGGAAATACCGTATTTCCTCTATTTTAAGACGCCATCCATTGTACGACGCACCAATGATTTAGTAATATGTTTTCAGGGGATAAAATATGTATACAACAAAAGGATTTTGTCAATATTCAAAAAATAAATAATATCTGTATTATTGATTTTTGAATCTTCTTTGCTGCTGACTTTGTATTTGCAGCCCCATGGCTAGTGTTACGGACACGAAGATTTTCCCTGTGTTTTAGCCATACGATATTATTGTTTAACATCGATTCTTAGACACCATCAAATGTAAGACACACCCCTATTTCAGAAATTTCAAAAATGTGAAAAAGTGCTGTTTAAAATCAAGAAAATACGGTATACGCAGGCGTAATGTAATTTATATCACACCTTTCCACTACTGTCAATTTAAAATTTATTTTGTGGACAGGTGGAGTCAGTTAGGAAGTCGATTACAAAACTAAACTTCTTATCCACTACAACACGTTGTCTGTACATAAGCCAGATACTACATTTTTATTATAAAAGGGGGCTGTATGAACGAGGATATAACATACAGACCATAATCATGAATTATGAAATGACAAGGGAACGAGTGGTTACAGAAATGTATAATAACTTTTACATTTAATTAAACTGTTCTTACGCAATGGATTAAGTTGGATTAACGTCAGGGAAGTGGGGGAGGGGGGGGTCACTGTGTTCGGATCCCAGCCGGATTACTACTATCCGGCTTCCAAGATTCCACGCTACAGTCGATGAAGTTTGTATAATTTAACGGAAATTTATAGGTCTCTGTTCGAAGACGGCGGATGAAAAAGACAGACATTTCTCTGAGCCCACTAATGTACGGTTTTAAACTGAACGTTGATGCTAAATGTCGTAATAATTCCTGCTTCGCACTTCACCTGATAGCGGGATAGGGTATAGAATCGGAGGCCAGCTATCGGGATTGAGTTTTCATGATTTTCCTCAGTATCTACAAGCGAATTATGCTATTGTACCTTCAAATCGTTACTATAGCTTTCGTCCAAATTTCTTTCACCATTCGCGACCATCTTCCTACACGATCCTATGTAAACCCAGCAGTTTCTGTGGCGGAATGATCAGTATTTCTGTTCAGTATTCGAGGTTTCCGCTTTTAAATTTCTGTCTGGGTAACAGGTGTCATGACTGAGGATTTTCGTGATTTTCTTTAGTACCATCGTTCCAAATGCTTTTCAATTGATTATTCATAATTTTATGAACACTTAACGCTCTAAGACCTGTACAGTTGATAAATGTAGCAATTAATACAAGAGTGGATGAGCCATAATCCTTAAACAACCCAAGAATTACTCATTTACAAGGAAGGGAACATTTCGATATAATCAAGTTCTTGTTTATTGGTGTGTCCATCGGCCATCGTATAAGCTTTGAACCAATCGTATCATTCTTATGAAACTCGGTTTGAACATCACGTCTTTGTCACCATTATTTTGCAATGAACAATACAAGCATGGTGTTCGTTAGAACGTCTGCTGTGGAAGCAACACTAGCACTATTCAATGCAGGATGCTAACATTTTGTACAGTGATAAATAGTTGAAAAATATACAACTTTTGTTAACGTCATTACGTGTAAAATAGCATGCATCATTTTGGCAACCACTCGACACCCAGTCTATATTTACGGAACGGTTTCATGACGTTAACAGACAGATCATTGTAATGTTTGGTGTAGTAAACGGATCTGCAAATAAAAAAAACATTTTTTGTTCCTTAAACATTATAGACACGATGAGTGATATTTCAGGTTCACAAGACGGACAGTGTGGGTTATTGCACCGCGTAGTCTGGTTGAAGTTTAATGAGGTTTCAGAGGAGTTTACTGCGATGATAGCTCTTCTGATGAGGATGAAATCTGAATGATGAACTTCAGAAGGAGGTATAAGGAGGCGGTCGTGGACTATTAAAACCACAGAAACCAATTCAGGAGAGCCTCGGATCAGAGGCTCAACCTGGCCGATTTCTGGAATACAAAGTAGAAAAGATTACACCGAACAATGTACGTTCGGCGTATAAAATTGTGTACCAGTGGGATAGAATCGGAGGCCAGCTATCGGGATTGAGTTTTCATGATTTTCCTCAGTATCTACAAGCGAATTATGCTATTGTACCTTCAAATCGTTACTATAGCTTTCGTCCAAATTTCTTTCACCATTCGCGACCATCTTCCTACACGATCCTATGTAAACCCAGCAGTTTCTGTGGCGGAATGATCAGTATTTCTGTTCAGTATTCGAGGTTTCCGCTTTTAAATTTCTGTCTGGGTAACAGGTGTCATGACTGAGGATTTTCGTGATTTTCTTTAGTACCATCGTTCCAAATGCTTTTCAATTGATTATTCATAATTTTATGAACACTTAACGCTCTAAGACCTGTACAGTTGATAAATGTAGCAATTAATACAAGAGTGGATGAGCCATAATCCTTAAACAACCCAAGAATTACTCATTTACAAGGAAGGGAACATTTCGATATAATCAAGTTCTTGTTTATTGGTGTGTCCATCGGCCATCGTATAAGCTTTGAACCAATCGTATCATTCTTATGAAACTCGGTTTGAACATCACGTCTTTGTCACCATTATTTTGCAATGAACAATACAAGCATGGTGTTCGTTAGAACGTCTGCTGTGGAAGCAACACTAGCACTATTCAATGCAGGATGCTAACATTTTGTACAGTGATAAATAGTTGAAAAATATACAACTTTTGTTAACGTCATTACGTGTAAAATAGCATGCATCATTTTGGCAACCACTCGACACCCAGTCTATATTTACGGAACGGTTTCATGACGTTAACAGACAGATCATTGTAATGTTTGGTGTAGTAAACGGATCTGCAAATAAAAAAAACATTTTTTGTTCCTTAAACATTATAGACACGATGAGTGATATTTCAGGTTCACAAGACGGACAGTGTGGGTTATTGCACCGCGTAGTCTGGTTGAAGTTTAATGAGGTTTCAGAGGAGTTTACTGCGATGATAGCTCTTCTGATGAGGATGAAATCTGAATGATGAACTTCAGAAGGAGGTATAAGGAGGCGGTCGTGGACTATTAAAACCACAGAAACCAATTCAGGAGAGCCTCGGATCAGAGGCTCAACCTGGCCGATTTCTGGAATACAAAGTAGAAAAGATTACACCGAACAATGTACGTTCGGCGTATAAAATTGTGTACCAGTGGGTTTTTTTAGTCGTCTCTGGTCAATATCTGAACGTGGTGACCCCTTTCGGGACGCTTATGCGAAAGAACCACGGTGGGTTCGCACTTCCTTCCGTGGCCTGTCTTTACCTACCAGACTGGAAGAGGAGACGCGGACAAACATTCATGCCTTGAGTCGGACTCGAACCCACGGTCGCAGCAGTCAGGCGCACGAGGGCCATGCCTCAGACCGCGTGGCCACTGCGGCCACCAGCGGGTTAGGAGTAATGAAATTTTACGAGTTGCTCCATATCTCTTGATCTACCGTCTTTTAACAGAGCTACAGGACTGAAATTTTCAACAAAGTTCTACAAACTTCGACTGCCATTTGATATTTTAGAGTTTTTCTTTTCTCTTGGAGCTACTCAAACACAGTCAGCTTACAGTCATATACTATGTATGTCATTTAAAGAACAAGAAATAAGGATTTTTAAACTTGTATGTTGTAGATTAAAGTGATTGATAACCATGTTTCGTCATAATTTATTATAAATTTTTATAACATTACGAAATCTTCTATATAAATCAAACAAGGTTTCCGCTACCACGAAAAGTAGATTTATGTTAATCTTATGTCAGTTTTAATCTTTACAAAACGTACATCTGTAGTGCGTCAGTTTTACTGTCGTAATATGGGAATTCTTGAAACTTGGTATCTCGACTATATCAAGTGGCGCTATTTGATACAGATCTGCCATCTCTACATGACATGAAATGTTTAGCAACAAATGATACGTCTCAATATATGACAGGATGTTCATATCTGAACCTGATAAACCCAATATAGTGATATTTTGAAAATACACTAGCTGAAAATCTACCTTACGTATGGAAGTAAAGTTTTTTCTGCTCTGAGTTAAATGATGAGTTTGATGATTACATAGAGGAAATAGAGGATCGAAACAGTAAATTGAGATTCTTTTGGAAGCGACATACGTTTTGTCATTACTAGATATTAAGAATGATATATATTATCAATGAACTAATTCAATGGAGCAGAGTGTTTCTTGATAAGCTAACATTGCTCTCAGCGAATGAAGAAATAATCCGACTTTATGAAAATATGCGAGAGAAATTGACAAAAATATTCTGGAAGAATGCAGACTGAATACAGTTTCATGTTGTGTACTGAAAAAACAAGTTGGGATGACAAACAATGTTGTACCTGGAAAGTCTGAGAAAAATCACGGAAAACGTCAGCCAGTACAATCGATAATCGGTGTAGGATTCCAATCGGGTATTTTTCTAAAATAAGCCTTTAGTTCCCTCGCTAAACCACTCTGCTCGTAGCATGGTGGCAGACCAAGATATGTCTCGCGAAATAAAATATTTTGCACTGATTTCATTAAAGGACCTATATGAGTGGCAACATGAGGTTGTGGTGGAGCTGTCCTGTGGTTGTTCCTAAACTACAGGTTTCTTATTAGATAAATAACAAAACAGTCCATTTCCCGCCATTTTTAAAAGTATATTTACTGAAATAATTAACTTCCTTATTTAAAATTACAGTGTTCTAAATATTTCAAATGAGCAATGTTCTCTTATTTACTGCCGTGGACCCGCATTAACGGTTGATTTACACCACTTATGGCCGTTTAGAAATTAGGGAAGAGTAAGAGAAAATGAGAAAACGGAATATATTATAAATTGGTCCTAAGAATCACAAACATATTTCACCTTATATAGCTTATACTCTCAAAAGTCAAGCCATCTTTGTCCAAAAATAACATGAGCCTTGAATTACGTTCCGAGCTTCAGAATATTTGGTCCTTCCATCTATGCCTTGGTCATTATATATATAATTTACTTTGTGGATCATGCATTTATCTCATTATAAGGATATCCTGTTTTTACATTCTGTCTACGCGTTATTTCCAATGCCTGTTAAAGGTTTAATTAAAATGATTTCGAATTTTTTTTAACTCTCCTACACCTTACATTATTCGAAATCGCTTTAATGTCTATTAAAATACGTATATAGAAATTCCCGCGGTAAACAGTGAAACAAATCCTCAGAAACATTTACATTTGGTAAGTTTGTTTTGAAAAGGGAATGAGTCACATTCTGGGCTAAGTTGAGTGAAGACCACTTTGGTGGTAACACGTTGTATATGAAGCCGTCGCTGGCCCCAAAGAGGACTGGAAACAAATGCTCCATTAATTGTAACAAAAAAAATTAAGGTACCCACAGAATTACTAAAAGCATTCTTAATGTATCACATTTATCTTGTTGTTTATTTATTGCAGATACAATTCCATTAGCTGATAGAACTAATTAGCGATGTTTATACGGTGATCACATGCCCATATTTTATTTTGAACTAAGCAACTTTACGGGGCAGATTCCTAGTTGAGAAGCTGATAGCCACTCAGATTTTTTACAGAAACTGGAGTTTCATTAATAACCCGCCACTGATTTCTGAGTCACAACATATTTCGGATAGACAGACGTTCACAAGTTACCAGAGCCTACTAAACCCACAATTTCAAATTTGAGATTTTAAAAATATTACTTAATCTAATTTTTTAATAAATGTTCAGAGCTCAGGCATTAATGAGGAAATGATTTCAGTCCGCGTGTTTATTATATTGTGTGCCTCAGTAATGGAAATCATTCACTCTTGTATACCACATAACAAGCATGCATCGCTGAGTTCTTCTGGAGACCGGCTATACCGAAACAGTACCTTAAATTAGGCCACGACCGCTTCCAACCACATCCTTTCCCACTCGTAGTTTATAAATCATCTTATCACTGGACGCGATACAGTATTAACTACTTATAACGTCGACAAATAGACTACATATTACAAAGCTACTGAATAACAAATATGTACCAGCTCAGTGCATTGAATATTGTCACAGCTAACGTAGCTGATATTGTAAATTTTAAATTTACCCTACATGGGCAGGGTATGTAGAATGTTTGGAAGGTGAGAAATATGTAGGGAATTTTGGAACGAAAACTTGAAAGGAAGAAGTCTCTGGAGACAGACGTGCATGGGATGATGGTGTTAAAATGATTCTTAAACAAACGGAGTTAAGGGCGTGGATTGTAATCAAATAGTTTAGGATAAGGTCCAATGAAGGAGTCTTTTGAACATGATAACGGACATTAGGGGCGAGGAAAAGTTTATTTCTCAAGAACTCCGCTCTCTTGAGTTAGTGATGTGGCATATTTTACGTATTTTTCTACCTTTGTAGATAACAGGTCTTATTCCTGCCCTAGCCTCAAAAATGTTAATCGTATCATAATCTTATTAGAATATAATACACTCAAATGGAAGTCTAGAATTTCTAATTTCTTGCTGCTATTCTTCTCATACAGCACTTTGCTGATGGCTGATCCACTACTTTCTGCCTGAATTTGTAATCTTACCATTGCATGTCAGAAGCCGTACGCTTTGATCTAATAGCCCAAATAAAATAGTTTGAATTTTTTTGAAAATTAATTTAATTTGCCGAGTTGTGTATGACGTGTACTTGATTCGCACGCCGTTTTTGTCTCTCTTTGTTGTTTCAAGTCACAGGTCAGAAGTGAGTTGAAACGAACACCCACTCTCGTATAAAACATGAAATTTCATCTAAATAAAAAAAACATTTTCAGTTTAAGCGAGGTTCTGTTACCGACAGAACAATGTCTCCACTGTTCGAAGTCCTAAAATTGTGTGGCTTTGTTGAACTGATGTTCCAGGGAAGAAATTATACGTGTCTGGGAGTTTCTTGTGTGTTTTTGATACCATCGTAAGAAGTTGTTTACTTGCTCCTAAGGTAAGGTGATACCTCAAGTATACAAGGGTACCATCTGCAGCTGAAGGAACGAATACAAAGATAGATACAGTAATGTGTTAGGCACGTTTGCTTACTCTTGTGGAGGGGGGGAAATTGACATTTTAATTCAACGATCTTGCATGTTCGAGAGTCGACATAGTCCGAAGAAGACCGACAACAAATTTAACACTTTGAAATCTATCGAAGTTGGTTCTGTGTACTGAGAATTTGTGTTCGTGTACTTAACGTCGAGAGGGTTTTCTTTACATAGAAAAAATGTTTACATTACGTTTTATCGAATCATTGCGATATATCGATTTGAGTTCGATGGATGGTGAATTGAGTTTTACATAGTTAATGGTGTCCTTCGTAAGGATTAAAGATGTTATTATACTTTGTTATGTACTCAGTGATAAATGATATTTATTTTTTTATAACACTTTGAGGTGTTACTGGACTTTGAACATCGACTGTGAATGTGACCCGAATAAGCTTTGTAGGTGTACTAATTCATAATAAGTTGCTTAAGTTTATAAAAATTCCGATATCAGTTTATCAAACTTGAGTCGTTAATGAATTTTAAATCTAACCTTGTATTTTTTACTTCATATTACATTAATTCCACAGATTTTTATTTGTTTGTATAATGTGTTAGTAGTGATATCTTAATTATTTTAAAGATTAATTTATAATAATCTGGGTTCAAAAACACGCTTTGAATGTGGTAACACTTTATCAGAACAAACAAACTGCTTGATTCTGTAAGATTTGTCCTTGTGCACAGACATCGCATTAATTATCAACATTGTAACACACGTTTTTCAAAATATAATATTGTTTCGGAACATCTGTTATCCAAAATAAAATTAAAGAGCAATAATTTTAGCAGATACTAATTAAAAAATATACTTCCAGAATAAAAAAGAAATTCGAGATACTGAAATTATTAGGAAGTATAACATCACTCGTGACGACTCAGAAATTTTAATAATTTGTGAGAAAACGACTTTGATCCTAAGAAACGAAACTGGAGACACGATAAAGCGAAATGTTTAATATATTTGATAGCCTGAAGCCCTTTTTTAAGTTCCGACGTATTACCACGGGTGGATTTGTCTTTGCGCTCCACTACCGAGCCACCGTCGGCATTCTTTTAATGTCATGTGTCGTAGTGGCCGCAAGGCAGTACGTCGGAGACCCCATCGACTGCATTCATGGCAAGGATTTGCCTCATAATGTCGTTGACGCATTCTGCTGGCTACATTCCACTTTCTCTATACGGTCCGCGTTTCTTAAAAGAGTCGGTGCCGACATTTCGCACCCAGGAATCGACAATTCCCTAGGAGGACACAGACCAAACAAACAGCATCGTTATTACCAGTGGGTTGCTTTCTGCTTATTTATGCAGGTGAGTGTTGGTTCTTGGTCCTGAAAATATCATACAGCCGGTTGTTCTGTGTGGCTGTGAACGTGATTGATTCTTAGGCTATTTAATGAACCTCTTTTAAATTTCAGACATAGTAAGTAGAACTTGAGGTTCCACGGTGGCGAGTACGAACATGGCTGTCTTCTGGAACCAGACTACATGGTGCTATGACCCAGAAGACAGCCACCTTCAGATATATTTCCAGTTCTTCTGTATGGCTATGAACGTAGACAGACTGATAGTGAAGACAAGACGTACATACATAATTTTAGTGGTGGATATCACCCCCATGCTCTCAGAAAGCGACTGTTTGCATCACACAGCAGAGGGCAGTATAATATTAAAGTAAGACATGTTATGAGGATATGACGAGGAGTGAAATGAATCGAAATCGTGTCAATTATTGTAATTTTATACTACTGGTGTTTTAAATTCCGTTCCTATTAACAGAGTACTAGTCAATTAGCCAGCGTGGATGACTTTTGTGTATTCTAAGCCACGATCTTCGGAAGACAATTTAGGCTTGAAGACTTGTTTCTGGCATCACAGTATATCAGGATGTTCAATTTAGAGAATACAGAGGTCTTCAATTGTTTTTGTTGGCCAAGTCTTCGAACAGGTCCGATAAACTCCGAGTTCCTGGTATGATATAAATTTGAGCACAAGTCTCGACGCCTATACAAGTAACTATTCGAGCAGCCTCCAATGGTAAGCAGGCGATATATAAGGTCGATTGATTTCTAGTTTATTTAACGGCGTTGTTTCAATTTTGAAGGTCATGTATGTCGAAAAAGCTGCAAAATGAATAAAGGTTGAATGTAAACGTTTCAGGTAAGAACCTTTTCCGTGGAGTTAATTAAATATGGCTTTATTTTCAATTGCGTGGATAAAACAGGCGTACATGGCCCATGAATTCGGTTATTCAGCAGAAACAAGGAGTGGAACCACGAGCAGTTGTCGCTGCTCAGACAGACGATGCCACTGAACCAAATTTTTCTTCATGCGTTCCACCAAGAATAAAATGTGAATGTGTCCCGAAACTTAAACGCCATGCCGAGAGGAAGGAAGATATTCAAAGTCGTAATCTTGACACTAGATGATCGCTTTACCCCCTTAACTGAATGAACTCTAGGACCCTGGAATCGGACTTGACGTGCCTTTCCAGGAATTACGTTCTAGCCAAATTCATATCATAAGTTTTTACCTTTGTAACTGATAAATGTCAATGAATGATCGAATACGTAGTTATTGTAATCGTTTACTGATTCTTCCTATGGCTTCATTGAAGATTATATTATGCAAGTCTCACTGTCTTCATAATGACGTATCTATTAAAAAGTATGATATATGGCGATATATTTGCGTTTTAAGTGTTTGAACAAGATAGCCTTGTTGGAACATGTTGAAATGTTAAATCTAATTAAACTGTAAGTTAGAATTAGGCCATATTCTTAAGAGTGTAGATAATGTGCTATGGATCGCTAAGAATTAAGGTGTGAGGAAACTGGCTGGATTTATCTGCCTTTTGGTAGAGAATAGTAGTTGATTCTTGTAAACCTTCAGGTTCCATAAAAGGCGAAATATATCTTGAATTTCTAAGAGACTATCAGCTTCTATGGAGTTAGTAATATAACCAGTATTTGATTATTAGCTGGCAGATGGAGATCCACAAACTGGATTGTAATGCACTGATGTACATAGTCAAATTGATGTGAATGAACCCTTTTTGTGTTGCAGAATAATACAATCTGAAACAGCATTGTTTTCGCAAATCGCACTGAAAGTACAAATTTTAAAAAAATTCTTTAAAAAGTAAATTAAATATGGAAAAACTTCATGGCGACTGAAGCCATATTCCTGTCAAACGCACTTACACGAAACCGACCGTTTGACTACAGACTCCGCCAGACCCCACCACAGCCTCGAACGCATTTCTTGCTACCAGAGTTTCAAGCGGTCAAATTTAATTTTAATTATTCCCGCTTCACACGAACTGCGCACTCGTCCAATTCAGCGTGACGGACATTGGCTATTTTATTAGGAGTAGATCATTATTTATAGTTGTTTCATTTTCTGCCTGGGTTAAGAAGTGCACATCTCCCAATTTTAATTCATCGTTTCATGAATTCAAGACGCTTTAAACTGTTAAGACTACACAACATCAAAAACACACATACAAACATACTTCCATATTACTTTTTAAAATTTAGTCATGTTTTCAACTATCTATAACTGTCATTCACTCTGTCTCTCTGTACAAATAAGGCAAATGACAGAAGATGAATAAACATTTGCTATTTATAGTCTTTAGCAGTATGCAGGCCAACGGTTAAACTTCACTTGTAACTACAACGATATGCGCTATTACTTTACACTAAAACCGAAATATATTTGTAAATAAATATAATAAACATAGACTACATAGAAATATATATAATACATTTCAATAGTTACTTAAAATAGGTCACAATATTATTCATCCACAATCCATTCCTATACTCTCCGTTCGTATCGTTCGTTACACCAGTTCTCATCTGCAGATTAAAGTATTAAAACAACCAGTGAAAGAAAGACAGAATGTCGTCAGGAAAATTGGTTGACAGACATCCAGGAATACCGAAGCCCACAGAGCTATCAAGTATGTAGCTGGAACAAAGTTGACTACTAACTGAACGCCATCTATTTTTAGGCAGAACAATAACATCAGTGGGCCGGATCAACAAACTTCAAATCCCGAAAAAAAAGAAAACAGTAGAGAAAATCTACATTTAACGACGTATTTTTATGTGGCCCACGGAGGTATTTCAATGGGTATCATTTTCCTCACATGTATACAAAGAGGACGAAAAACAGAAGGCCAATGTGGCGCAGACATATGCGAGGGCAGAGATTTTCAGTGGAAGTCACAAATGAAGCCGTCGCTATTTGGCTCAGTCCTTTAAACCAGTTTGACCTCGTGCAGTTATGCAAATATTAACCTTCATAATACCAACATTTCGCTCGTTTTAAAATGCTTTAAATTTGACAGAACATCACATAAATGGGCACTGAAGCACGCGACACGAGACTAGATATGGGCTTATATTTTCTGGAGTTTTTTTTTCCAACTGACTTTCGACTGGTTTGATGCGGTCCTCCATTTTCGCCTATCTTGCGCTAATCTCTTCATTTCCACATATTTTTTACAGCCCACATCCTCAAAAATCAGCGTCACATATTCCAACCTTTGTCTCCCCCTACAATTCTTCCTTTCAACTGCTCCTTCCATTACCAAATTAACCAATCCTGGGTGCCTCAGAATGTGTCCCACCATCCTATCTCTTCTTTTGGTAAGATTTTTCCATAGACTTCTTCCTTCGCCTATCCTGTCTAACACCAGCTCATTTCGTACTTTATCAGTCCACTTAATTTTCAACATCCTTCTATAACACCACATTTCAAATGCTTCTATCCTTCTTCTTTGTGGCTTTCCCACTGACCAAGTTTTGCTTCCGTATAGCGCTGTAATCCAAACATATAACTTCAGAAAAATCTTTCTTAATTCCAGGTAAATATTTGACACTAGCGCTTTCCCACTGACCAAGTTTTGCTTCCGTATAGCGCTGTAATCCAAACATATAACTTCAGAAAAATCTTTCTTAATTCCAGGTAAATATTTGACACTAGCAGACTTCTCTTTTTGAAGAAGGCTCTTTTTTGCTTTATCTGAATTAATAGGTTTACATTGCTACAATTATTTTACTTTCAGACACATGCAAAACGTGTAGGTTTGGTTAGTCTAATTTCCGACTAGATTTCACGTGACCGCAGACAATAATTAATCACTTTACTGACGTCAAATTACAGAGTACTTATTCATTTATTAATACTTTTTAACCTGATTAAAAAATTCGCTGCTGCTGACAAATTAAAACGTTTATCATCCTCCCAAAATCAGTCACTGAACTGTGTGTTAAGGTCTTCAACTCGCAGATACTAATATATTGTCATAAATATATTACAGTTTAAAGCAGGTGGCACGCATTGTTACCAGTGTGCTTTAAATGGTTAAATTGCTAACGAGTGGGCATGTAACATTTGTTGCAGGCTATCCTGTTTTACGCGCCGCGGTGGCTGTGGAAGAACTGGGAAGGTGGGAAGCTGCACGCTCTCATGATGGACCTGGACATTGGGATCATCTCTGAGGTGGAGAAGAAGCAGAAGAAGAAACTTCTGCTGGAGTATCTGTGTGACAATCTGACCTACCACAACTGGTGGGCCTATCGCTACTACCTGTGTGAGCTGTTATCCCTCCTGAATGTAATAGGTGAGTGACGAGGTTATGTTTTAGACACCTGGGGAAATTTCGAAGCGTTAGAAGAAATTTTCAGATAATTAAAGTTGTTAAAATTGATAAATAGCTAACTATTATTTAAAATTACTGAATGTATTTTGTAGATATACCAAATTACTTTAAGCTGTATTAATAATTAATTCGGAACGGTTTTATAAAATGATGGGTGTTTTCAAAAGTTACAAAATACAAGTTAACCCCTAGTCTAGAGTGACCCCTAGTCCAGGCGACTTTTTAATTCCCAGATGTAAGCATTGTAGAGCAGTAGGAACCCTAAATCTCGAATTTACGTCAAGATCTAGATAATTTTTTCTTTTATTTAGTTTTGCGTTTACAATATTATACAGGAAATTTTAGTACGCGGACTGGCAGTCCAAGTTCTTAATGAACAAATTCCTAGTCTTACAAATCTTGTGTTCTGAATGTTATATTTAGGTAATGTAAGGTAAGAATTTAGCAATGAAATGCAATGAAAGTCATACATTAGCATTCTGGCCTCGTGCACAGATGGTCGTAGGTCGAACCTGAAATTTGTCAAATTGTCTTTACAATTGATTGAAATTGTAAATGTTACTTTATTAGGTTTTGTTACAAGCATAATAAAGTTTTGGGAAAACTTATTACTTATACACATCCAGATTCCACGTTAAATGTTTCAGGATATAAACCAAGATTTGCACCGGCGTCATGTTTCTAATGACTGACTTTCGAACAAATTCTTATGCCAATGGTTCATTAGTCATCACTGACAGACTGTCAGGCACAGAACATTATTACATTTCCGCCATGTTCTTGTTTTAGTCTGCAATAAATTATCTTAACCAAAGTTGCATATTTTTCGAAATTATGTTAGTCTGCTATGCCTTATTTGAGGACCGTATATTAAATGGTGCTAGTGGTGCTCTTACACCATGTCTGCGGTGAATTAATATAAAAGTCGACGAGGAATACGAAACTGCAAAAATATCGCTTGGGTCTAGGTGCAGGCTTACTCCATTAGACAAAAAAATGTTGGTTTCGTAATGACAGAGCAATTCTTCGACAGATAAATATGAACCGCTAGAGGAGTTGCGTTATTATAATCTTTTCTGATACAGGTCAGATGTTTCTGATGAACCGTTTCTTCGACGGAGAATTCCTTACGTTTGGCATCGACGTCCTCAAATTTATGGAGAGCGACCAGGAAGACCGTGTAGACCCAATGATATATATCTTCCCCAGGATGACGAAGTGTACTTTTTACAAATACGGCGTCTCAGGCGAGGTGGAGCGTCATGACGCCGTGTGCATCCTTCCGTTGAATGTCGTCAACGAAAAGATTTACATTTTTCTCTGGTTCTGGTTCCTAATCCTGGGGGTTCTAACCCTCGGGTGTGTTTTATACAGAGTCATCATCATCATGAGTCCCAGGATGAGGGTTTACCTCCTTCGGATACGTTTCAGACTTATTCGTTCTGACGATATCCGGACAATTGTTAGATACTCCAAAATGGGTGACTGGTTCCTTTTTTACATGCTTGGGGAAAATGTTGACTCAATGATATTCCGTGACGTCATGCATGAACTGGCCCATAGAGTTGGACAATACAGAGGCGCCAGAGGAGAGCTTACAGAAGCGTAATGATTGTTCAGTGCATAACACTCCAAGCAACTTTGTCGAAACAAAAGTCAGAAACTCATATTTAGAAGTAACTCCATCACTTCAGTTCCTCTTTGTGAGATAAATGGTGAAAATCCCAGAAGCTGGCACGAAGGCAACGTTTAATTATGACAAAGAAAATAGTAATTACTATGTAGGACGCCATCCCAGAATCAAACGACTAGAGCGTGAAGCTAGCCATTTGTTGACAAAGATAAGAATCCATGGTAATTAACGTCTATGCTCTCTATATGATTTAAAAGCATGGGCATGGACACTGGGAAAACCTTAACATTTTTAAACACGGAATTGTATGTATAGAAGAAGTAGCTGGGGCATTTTTGGAATAATCTTAAAGTAATCCAAGTTAGTAACTACTTGAGTAAAAAGATGAAATCTCGTAAATGAGGAACTAAATCACCCAGGTCATTCTGAAGTCCATACTTCACGTGTTTATAACGCACAGAAATCAGAGTAAAGATTTTATTGTTGTAGGACGGATGTGGATTAAATTTAAATAATCCTGAGTAAATAGAGGCTGGTTGAAAAACATATTAACTGCTGTAAAGGTGGCTTGACGTCTTGTAACGTCAAGTGTTTATAGTAGGAGTCAAGAGCTGAGAATAACAAGTAACAGACTTTAATATATAATTTATTCTGAAGGAAATATGACATTTACAACTGAATGTTTTATTATTTGTGTTGTTTTAAACATGTAAAAGATGTTTGGTCAAATGGAAGTGAATTAAGTCAAGTCTGTACTATGAAAAACTGTAAAGCTTCTTTACAGACATTTTTAAAAATTTTTATTACGTCTTCAGCCTGTTGATTCAATACATTTGTGTCCTCTGGCAAATTTCCGTAATTGCATAGCTGATCTCAGAATGTAAAGTACTTGCAGGCTCAGTTTGAAGTTCGTATACCTTTAGAAATTGATATTCTGGATTGCTGTGACGTTTAGTATTTTGCTTGAAAACTAACTATTCATATTCAGGGTGTTACTGATATGGCGTAACAACTAAAAAGGTCACTATTTAAACTTACATAATTGTGAAAATATTAAATGCTGCACAGACCCTATAATTTTAGATCATTTTAAGTAGGAAAATAATAAAGAGGGAAGTTTGGTTGCTTTGAATTTGTATGACCACTGCTGGACTAACTGCCATTTCATTATTTTGTGGGGCGCGGCTACTGCCTGTGAGCCAGGACGGCGCCATCATACCCAGATCGGGTCTAGTGTCCACCGAAGCTAAGTCAGAGGACTGTAATTAATGAAAGACAATAAATGCCCCACTAATTTGATAGGACTATGTTCATAATGCAAACAGCGGGACAGAAAACGCTTTATGATTCAGTTCATCGCTGATTTCTGTTAATTGAATCAACGTATCAACAGTTGTTTTAACATTTAATAAATTGAAACACTTATTAGTTTGGTGTGAAATTATTACATTATGTCATGTCTAAAATATAAATACAGCCGTACTCTCAGCTGCAATTTGAGGTTCTTACAGCGGTGAGTACGAAGATGTCTGTCTTCTGGGTTGTAGCGCCGTGTAGTATGGTAGAAGTTTACTAACGTTTCATATGTCCTTCCTGCCTCCATGATCATCGCTCTGATGATGGGAACAGCAAGGACCACTGATACGTTGGTAAATTTCTACCAGACTACACGGCGCTATAAACCAGAAGACAGCCATCTTCCTACTTTAAATTGTTATTTTCTATTCACATATAAAGTGGTATCTGATTATGGGCGAAGAAATAGATTTTGAGTGCTCGAGAACAGAGTAAAGGGGAGAATATTTGGACTTCAGGCAAATTAACAAAAGACTGCAAGGCTTTGATAATGAAAGCTTCATTATCTTTAATTTTCGCCAAATTTAGTAATGGCGATTAAGTCAAGATGGACGAGGAATTCTGTATGAGAAATTAATAAAATATTTTGAAAGGAAAACCTGAAAAGAAAAGGCCACTTTGGAGAGCTAAATCAGTTGGGCGACAATATTAAAGAATCTAAAAAGGTGGGATGTTTGGGTATGCACTGGTGGCCTTTGGATTATACCGCGTACCTTTGATTGGTCTCCGTAAAGGAGGAAGAGAGTACCTTAACCACGTGAGTATCACATAACTTCGTACTAACGGCTGTTATGAACGACGTGCGCAATGTACAGACTTTCTGCGATCTTGGTTCCACAAACATCAAGATGGCAGAAACAGTTATTATGGCATTGATTAGTTTTCTGTCAATTGTTTTCTCAACTGCCATCAAACTGCCAACAAAGGTAAATGTGATGAAGAATATTATAATAAACTAATCTTAGTAATACTTATAGCGAAAATCCAACAACTCCCACTTTCGCAGAGTGTTCATGAAGTCCAGTGCAGTGGGACGTTTAGATTTTAATAGGCAGAATCACATTTTCAAATTCAAAATAAGCTTACGAAAAAGTATTCAGCAATTCTGATTGATGATGATAATAAAATTTAATAATATATTTCTTTGAATCTTCAGGAGCTTAAAATATTTTACAGATAAAATTTGTTATATATAAGAAGAAAAGTGGTGGGAAATTTTGAACATTTTATGATAACACCTCGGAAGGTACATTAACAGAAAAATAAGATGATATGGGCAAGAAAGAATTTAAAAAGGTAATGGACTTGGATGTGAAGGAAAAAGGCCCAAGAAAGAGACAATTCAAAATGGAAGAGCAGTGTAGAACAGAAGGACGTGTGAAGAAATTGGGGAGGGGACATTGTGGTAAGAGAAGATGCATGGAGAAGCTTGGTTGTTGTTACACGATCAGGATGGAAACGTCTTAGGAAACAGATAGAAGAAAGAAAAAATAATTAATTAATGCTATTGCAAATACTAGAATACATTCATTAGCTTTACATTCATTATAAATCATATGTAATTTGTAAATTTTGCCGTATGTTTCCTTGTGCCTATTGAACATAGATTCAAATTAATGTTAGATAACCGCTGTCATGTTGTTAGTTTGCCAAAGTCTTTATGAACACTCTGCATTATTTTAATGGTACCATTTTTTAAAGTAACTTAAATACTTTTATTTGTTATCTTTGGGACTGGCAATGCGCCGATGCCAGAGTAAACGGTTATAAGTCCTAGATGTTAAGGAAATGAGAAGCAATTTATGGAAAATTCTCACAAACACTGTTTACGGTTTTTAAGAAAAACAGAATTTACACATGAAATCGAGGCTGTAGTGAATGTTTTGTCAGATTACAGGTAATATGAAATATAAGCTTTAAAGTATAAATAAAACGTCTGTTGTAAATTTTTACTTTTCCCCTTTACACTGGCACCGAAAAATTATCAACCAAACGGAAACCAAAAGTAAATTATTATAACTGTAGTTGTTGTCTGGGAATAAGTTATGTATCTAGAATAATCCACAGCAAGTCTGTTATGAATATATTTATAAAACACATTGTTTATGTACAACAAAAAGGATGGCTTCATTCATGGTCAATTCCGATACGGTATAAGTAATTACACTTCATGAGACATGAATGGTTAATATTCATAAAAACTTTAGATATTTATTTTATTGCAATTAACACTAGTCCCCTGTTGCAAAATCCTTACATTGACATGGCAATTATGTCGTTTTCTCTGGACCAACATTTGATAAAATGAAATATGTAAATACATGAGATTATTCTCTTTTATCTTAGGAAAATGTTTTGAAAAAAGTATTTTAATAAAGTCAATTTTTGTAGAAATAAACAGCATGTTATCATTTCAATCGACACGTTTTGCTTTATATGATAATCAACGAGACTGGAAAGGTAAAATCCGTATTTGCGTATACATTTTTCCATGTGTTCTTTGGTCCTTGGCATTACGAATGCTTACAGCTATTCCAATAGCTTTGATGAAGAAGTTAACGTCACAAAATAAACAATATAGGATCGACAAAGTCTTTGGATTATACTAAAGTTCCAAACATGTTATCTGAGCCAAATCAAAAGTAATGACGTCAGAAGGGCAACCAAGGGAATAATATTACAAATTATAGTTACCAAGTTGTTAACCCATTATTGTGATTATAGAACTTTGTCTGAAAGATGCTCACTGAAAACCAGTTGATAAATTAATATATATGTTTGCTGGTATCGCTTTATTCTTGTGATGAATTCGGAGCGTTCCGTATTGGTTATGAACGCAGGTACGATCTGTTACAGACCTGAGTGAGGACAGACGAAGTAGATCAGTTGACTGCTGAATCCTATGGAATGTGCCGAGTTAGTAACGTGAACAACACATATGAAAAGCTTAAACTGGTTTACCACATGTCTTCCCGACCAGTTGCCTTACGAAAATAATCAAAATAAAGCGACAAATCTGTATACAAATTTTGATTTTTAATATTTATTGACTGAAATTTTAATACATTTAATATTGAAACAAAGTATTCTTAATATTTTAAGAATTCCAACAGATTTCTCGTAGTAACAAGAGAAAGGTTTACAATAAAGTATTAAGATACCCCATATACAGTTTTCGTTGAATTCTGAGTGAGGACAGTGCTAACAGAAGACAATCTCTTCTGCTAGTTGAAACATGTAGGCACAAAGATGAATTTCATTTGCTAGCCTTGGTTCATTAGAACGAAATTAATAGTCTTTGTAAAATTTGAGGTTTTCCTAAGGACCCCTGAAACGTCGGTAAACTTCTACCAGACTACACGGCGCGACAACCGGGAAGACAGCCATCTTCAATATTGTCTTTGTCGTCTGAGTCAATTTTCTTACAGATGCCACGTTTAGATGGTCTGATGAAACGCACTCTACTATTTCAAGAGATCATTGCGTGATAAGGAGTTATCTATTCTACTGATTAAAACAAGACTAAGAATAATAAATTGATAGAACCGCACTATTATTCTCACTTAGCAATCTGAGTTATCGTTGTAAAGTATCGTTAAGCGATCACCTGCAGGAATCCACACAGCCAGAGTTAATGCTGCTTAACCTAATTGCGCTTCGAATTGCTTAATATATTAATCACATTGATAAAAACTATATGTGTAGCTTTGGATCAAAGACAACCATAATAACAATGCCTTCTTGAAGTGTAATGATCTTCGGAACTCGCTACTTACCATTTAGAAATGCAAAACCTGTGAGTGGGAATACGGAAAAGGAACTGTAATACGAATACAATTGATTAATGCATTGAGTGAATTAGACGTACTAAAATGCCATTTAAAATTCAATAAGTCTGAACGTTGTAAATTTCAACAGTACTTTTGTGCTCGTGTGTTATAGCAGAACACAGTCATGTGGGACATAGTCAGAGGTGTCGCTACTGGAACTTTGTTTAAGACACGGAAAGTAAACACAGATTCGACTATATTTAAGTTACATTATCGTGCGACGTTTTGCATTATTTTGTTATTCACAGCCATCTTAGCTGCTAATCAGTATGTTGGGAAACCAATCAGGTGCATGCATCATATGGACGAGCACCCAGATGAAATTCTGGACACCTTCTGTTGGATTCATTCGACGTATACTGTGACCAAAGCCTTCTACAAGAAAGTGGGTGTAGACGTCCCGTTTCCTGGTGTCGACAACTCAAGGGGGAATCAGGAAGAGGTGAAAGTGTATCGCTTCTACCAGTGGGTGTCTTTCTGCCTTCTATTTCAGGTAAGACTCAAAGTACCAACCTCAACGTCACTAAACAGGCTGACAAAATCATGAAGGATGAAATTCACGAGACAAGCAGAATGTATAGGGCAGATGAGAAATGGTAACCAGTTTTAATCGCATAACTTAAGAGAACAGACCACATGGGAATAGGCACACATGGCAGGATAATATTAAAATAGGTATTTCAGAGATACGGTTTAAGGATGTGGGCCGGATACATTTGGCTTATAATGGGGTTCAATGGCCAGATCTTAAACGTGGTAATGAGTCTACGAGTTCCATAACAGGCGGAGAATATTTAATTAGCTGAGCTACTATTAATTTCAGTTTTATGGCTTATTTCGGTTCAACATCACTGGAAAATGAAGTCTTAAACTTCATGAACTGTATAATCCGCTTCAGATGCTGTTACTTATTCCCTTAAAATGTATGCACCACGTCTCAGTCAATGATTAAGATTGGTTTTAATAAACTGTACTCGAATACATCTACGAATACGCAGAATAAGGGCCTAAGTGTCTAGACGCTGCAGTAGCTAATATCAGAGGTTCGGCATGTCACAACAGTTATATCTTCAGTAACTAACAAGGGCGAAGTGCCAGCACCTAAAAGGATAGATTATTAAAGCATCTAAACAAATTTTTAAAGTGAAATAATGACAGACACAGTAATAATATTCACAAATTTAGGATAGACTAAGTTATTGCTTTGTTTTTAAAAAGTAAAGAAATTGTCCGTGTTATTCTGAAGGTAATGGCATATTTCTTGGAAAGAGACAGAAAAATTAAGAGTAATGATATAGACAGTAACCTAATCAAGGATATTTCATATTAAAGTTTGCTAAAATATGAACAAAGTTAATGTAACAAAGATCAATATGGCGAAGGTATTTTGGAACGACAGTATTGAATCAGAACTGAATTCTCGAGATTTTAAGAGCAGATTACAGTAGGGCAATTTTATCGTCCAGCTCAGAATCTCTTATTATTCAGTAGCATATCTAGAAACGTAAAGAATAATTAAATAAGAAGAAAATATTTTTCCTGCTGTTTTATTTTGGTGTGAAGCTTGATCTCCCACTCCAAATAAAGACCAAAATATTTATTTATGTATTGTCAGAGGGCTGATGTTGGCAAGCTCTATACGTACCCTGAATATTTCCGGGTCTCGAACTTCCGCCAATGAAATCA
>NW_019060367.1:76273-86587 GCF_000696155.1 Zootermopsis nevadensis | reverse complement strand
CTACCACTTCAAGAACGTCATCGCTTCCTCGTCAGAAGCATGTATATATTATTAAACAGTTTCTCAACAGTTCATTATCTTCTTTCGCTGTGCAGGAAATAGCTCGATTAATAACAGCGTACAAGATCCTCTTTTTTTACTGGAAGGGCGTACTTTGATTAAATGATAATCTTTTCTCACATTGGTTAAACCGAGTTTCGTTGAGGCGGTAATGGTTTACATTTCGGTGCAAAACAGAGAGACAGAGAGAGAAGGTTTACAGGTCCTCGTCTTCGCCTCAATTTCCTGGACATTGATCGATTGGCGGAAAGCTTGCAAACTCTTTTGATCTTAATTTCAGAAAATATAATTTTCGTTTATTCAAGAACCTGAAAGATGTATATATGTGCGCGACGTTTTGCAGACGTAACGAAAGAATATAGTTTCAGCAACTTGTTATTCTACAGAATGCAGCTTATGTTATGAAGGCGTCAAGATACAAGGTGACTAACCTTTATTATAAAGTACTATCCCACTATAGAGTCTTGAACGTGCTAAGATGCGTATGAAGGGATGTGTTGTTGTGGTAGTAGGGGCTCCGTAATGTCCTGAAGAAATCGTCAATAAAGGGAATTGTATCACATTACGAATAAAGAAACTGATTTTATCACAGTTCCTACTTAGCTTACGTCTTATAGTGGACTCACTCAAACCGATTCATTCATCGTGCATTCAGTCCATACGTGTGGCTAAAATGCGAAAAATAATTAAATCTGAACCCTCAAAATTACTGAATATCTAACTAGTCACTGATTTTGTTTAAGAAATTTATTTAATAACATGTAAACAAGCTTTTAAAAAACCTGTGAAGTTTTAAATAAATATTCCTCATTTATAATTTTGCTGCCCACTAATCGCTAAGCAAGCACGGGTATGGCCGAATGTCTGGGAACGGTTGAGAACACCTGCGGATTCTTTGTCTTGGACACAATAACAAAATTAATTTTATGTAACTAATCAACGAGTAAGAATGCTTGAAACCTGTCTCTACGCATTTGATACAAAGAGCGTCCAGTTATCTGCGGTCCAAGCTCCGTAATCCAGACGAATTTATCGCCCTGAGACGGTCAAACGACAAATGTCCACCCGATATCTGCTCCTGATATAAGAGCCAATGTTCGTCACACTTGACTGGACCAGTGTACCGTTCGTGAGATAAAGTTCTGACGGCGGAGACCCTGTTAGCAAGAAATGCAAAAGAGCCTATGGTTGGGTTTGGCGGAAGTCTGGAGTCAGGTTGTCGATTTTGATCTGGTGCGTGGGATACAAACCTAGCTTCAGTCGCCGGGAACATATTTTCGCATTTAATTTAATTTATAAAAGATTATAAAGTTGTACTCGTTCTTTCAATGCGATCTTAAAAGATAATGCTGCAATAAACTGTTTTTCTGGACAACACAAACGAGGTTCACTGTAGTCAACTTTGACGGGAAATGCACTAAGCTAGTCCATTTAATAGTTGAGTGTAATGTTGGTGCTTGTGTAAGATGTTAAACATTCTATTACCTTGTACTACGAATCAATACCAGAGACATAAAGCATGCAGACTTTGCCGTGGCAAACGTGACTTTTGAGATGTTGCAAAGGCATTAACCATATAACATTGATTTTATTTCAATGTATTTTGTTTTCTGATGCAAGAAATTTGACCATTCGGTGAATGAGGCGAAGGCTGTGTTTTTGGAAAGCTAAGCGCTGCTACGTTCTCACTGTCAGGCACAAGGCAAATATCACGTAGCCACCAAACTAAATGAATGGGTCACGCACGGAACATTGATTGCTCTTTCACGTAAGTGACAACACACCCTGGAAGCAAAATTGACAGACACAGCACGTGTGACAGCCACTGGAGCTGAAAGCCGCGGCCAATGTGGAACAGTCGGGAAAATTCGATGACTAGTATTAACAGACAGACGAAGAAGGAAAGAGAGAGATGGATGAAAACGAAGGAAAACAAAGAAAAGAACAGGACAAGTTATAAACAGAAAGAAAATCAACAAAGAATATCTATTCGTAAAATATAAATAGCTGATGCAGTCAAAGGAGAATGAAATTTTCAGGGCATGTAGAAACATGATGAGAAATGCATACGAAGTTTTGGTCGGAAAGTTATTTGGGATATATAGGTCTGTATAAGGAAACAAATACGAAATTGTCTCTTAAAAAATAGGATGGGAGGTTGTGGCTGGGTTTGTCTGATTCTGAACAAGGGTTAGTTGGCAAGTTCTTCGAAATACGGAAATATTCCTTGGGGTCATGTAAACGGCGGGTAATTTCTTAAATGGCAGAGCCGCCATTAACTTCTCAAGAACGGCTGTGCTCTATGGAGTTTGATGAAAGAAGGGAAGAAACGGGAGAAAGAAGGGGACAGAAAGGAGATAAAAATAAATATATTGTACTAAACACAGAGAAAGAAACAGAAAATGAATAAAAAATAAATATGCATAGAACAAAGAAAACAATAAGAAATAGATGAAGGAAAAATTAAAGGGAAAATAAGAAGAACGACAGACAGATAAAAGGCAGAAAGAAGGAAAAGGCGAAAAGGCAAGAAGATGGGAAATAGGAGAAGATAATAAGACGAAGGAAAATCAAACGAAAAATAATAAAACAAAACAAATAGACAATTTTCCGAAGCTTGGGTGTTGTATTATCTAAGTACGCGATTTCAGACGTTCAGATTGTCCCTAAAAAGATTTGTAGACAAAACGAGTCACACGCGTATTTTAATAACATTACTACCTGTCGGAAATGCCCATCTGAGACAAATTAAATCTATTGGCAGATAAAATACTTTATCTTAGTTTTCACGCCATTGCATCTCTTCACACATTACGTAACTCGTATGTGACCCGTTCCCAATTTGACGAAGATATTTATCATCTTCATAGCTGATTACACTGTTTGCTCTTATTTCTGAAGGCTGTATAAAAATGTTGAAACCTCATTATTTCTGACTAAGGAGATTAAATAACCTACTAATCCAAATATAACATCTGATAATACAACTAATAATTTATTAGAAGATATGAACGCAAAGGTACTTTTACGAAACTGCAAAAATAATGATTTGGAAGAAATGCAAACTGAGCTGTATGTATGAGAATGCCACAAAAGCGGACGTCATTTAAATATTTCATAACTTGGCGTTACCTAATAAATTATTCGATTAATAAAATATCCTGGGGCTATCAGCCGTGCCAGATGTTTTAACCTCGACGTTTCAGGGACCATTTCCGTCCCCTCCCCTGAAAAGTCGAGTTTTAATGAAGTGGCATGACTGATAGCCCGAGAATATTTCATTGATATTTATCGCCGTGAAAGCTTCAGATCATATATTATATGAATGTCACATGTGAATACCTTGGAACAGCTATAAATATATGCCAACAAATGAGATTATCGATGAATTAAGGGAATAAATCCAATAATTTCTGTTTTTTTAAGTGTTCCTGGATTGGAAGACGGTAGAGAATATTCCTTCCGAGGATTGAGGAGATGTGGCATGACATGTGTTGCACTTAACAGATGTAAAATTTTCAGAAAAACAATCCATATTAAAAATATAAAGTCTTATATGAATGAAAGCAAAATACTGTTATATATCTCTCTCTCTCTCTCTCTCACACACACACACACACACACACACAAACGGAAAACTGAATTTGGAGACTTACGCCAAGAATGACACTTCATTTTAAAATCGAGTTCAGAAGATCGTAAAAGAAGAGAAAAACGTATTTTGACAACCTACACAAAAATTCACCCTGAAGGGACTAAGAGAAAACACCACAAAATGTCATGAAAGTTTGTCCCGAACATCGCAAATGCAAACACGCTAAGTTGTTCTAGCAAACAGCAAGTGTCTTCATTCAACAGTCATCACTTACGTAACCCGATAATACGTCAGAATGCTGAGGGCATGTGCACCACTGAATCCTAATTTGAGGTACTTGAACCCAAGACAAAGTCCAAGATCCGTCTTAATTCTTGGCTTTTACAAAGGATTATTTTAATAATTCTTTTGACTTACTTATGACCATTTACCTAATGCTTTGTGTTACGACACAGACGTATTTTTTAATTACGCAAGAAAACAACTTCTAATCAAGATTAACTGAGATAATAGCAGTACTTGCTTCTTTCCTCTCAGCAGCTACGAAGAAATGTTGACGTAATTTAAAGGTAATAAATTATTAACTTTCATATTATCCTAGGATATTACAAAACTATTATCTGGTGAAAACGTATTATAACTGCACAAGAACACAAGAATACATTTTTTTGAAATTTTAACAGACCAACTGCCAAGTTAAAATTTATGAACATTGTATAAGAACGCTTTAGTTTTATCAGTTCAATTTATTAAATTTTTACAGTAAAGTTGCAAAAGTTGTTCTATGCACTTAATAATTGACAGAATAATCAGATAAAGCACTCTCTGTCATATTTTCAATTGTCTCCGATTGTCTTAAAGAATGGCATTGATGGGAACGCCTAAAATACTGACATCACGGCTTTGTACAGAATGAGGGGTGTGAAATAACAGAGCCTATAAGTTAAGACTATCTGGCGATAGCACTGACATATTAACACAGAGATAATACCACTCAAAGTTAGATAACAATGGACGTCAGTAACTTCGACATTTCTCTTAACCTCCTCCTAATACTTCTCAAGTACTGGCCTAGCTGTCTTAACGATACAGAATATCTTTAAAGAATTCCCGAAGCACGGTTTTGAGGTTTCATCTGCTTCATAACTTAAAGTCATATTAATTTTGGGTTTTAAGTTTAGTCTGGCTGAAGGCTGACGCAGGAGGCTTGGTGAGCGACCAAGGTTCGATTCTCAACACGACCAGAATTCTTTTCTTCGCCACAATGTCCGGAGTAGTTCTGAGATATACGCAGTCCCTTGTCCCTTTTTCACGTAGATACGTCGTTTATAAAATTAAGGAAAATGAACTTACATGTAGTTTATGCCGATTTGGTCAAAACTATTTTCATAGGTGTTACAAATCTTTGAATGCACTATATTTTGTGTGCCGAAACGTTAGGCATCATCTGATTGATCGAATGGCAACAAAATTATTTTGAGCAATAGCTTTTTAAATAAAATTCACGACTTAATGAAAAATTTAAAACTATGATCCTATCAATTATTTTCTACTAGTGTAAAACTTGGCCTCTTAAAATGAAGAAGGAACATACATTAAGGACGTGTGAGAAGAATGTATAGCGGAAAATATTTGGACCAATGAGAGAAATAACAGAGAAAGACAGAGAAAATAACGCAATGAAATGCTTCATAATTAGTACTCTCCATGTGATATCAATGTAATAAATAAAAAATGCAGCATTGAGAACATAAGATATGCCTATTAAATTTTAACTCAAAAGCTTTAAGAGAAGACACCACTTCAGAAATGTAGCATAAATGGCACGATAATATTAAAATAAAGCTAAAACATATGTACAAGTGTGGATTAGATTTAACTGGCTCATAACGTAGAGTGATGGCGAAACTAGTAATGAGACTCCGAGTTGCACAAATACTGCAAATTTCTAGGAGAGAAAGGCCTTACATAATAAAATTTTTCGTTAGAAAATTATGTCCTTTTTCCACCAAACATTTCATTTGCTTCCTGTTAGAACGTTCGTAGTAATTGAAGCGCTTTGCCATTCCTTCATACTGTAAATATTTTCACCAGCTTCGTAAACAAAGCGTTGTCTGATCGTATAATCGAAGCCTGTCTGATTCCACGGCTGCCCAGAGCTCTACTACAGCAACGGTCTTCAGCGAAACCCAAAAATTAAAGCCTTTATCCTAAAAAAATCATTAATAAACAGACTGATTCCTATGTTATTTAACGAGGCTATTTCAACTGTACGTCCACCCACAGTATGAATAACGGTATAGTGATTACGGATGATAAAGTAGAAGGAATGTGGTGGCTTATTTTATGGTACTATCTCAACACCAGAGAATCTGAAAGAATCTAAATATCTACTCAGCAGATTGTTCTCGAACACCGTCAAACTGCATTCATTCCTTAATGTGAGAGACCCACACAAACAACAGGTAATATTCTATAAAAGCTGTATATATTTTAATATTTTAATTTTAGATTGTATAGGGCAAGACAAAGATTTGGACCGCATTGATATTAATAGTTACAGCCACTAAAACTAACACATTCTAAAGTAAATATTTAAACACTGCAAGTCATTTATATGTACAAATAATCTGTTTGGAGGTGCACAAATTGGTTTCTTAAAATACAGTTGAACAGCAAATTTGTTTTGGAGACATCTGGTGAAGTTCGATGTAGTTAAACTTCACTGAAGTTGTGGAAAAAATTACAATCCGAATGAAGTCGGTGTAGAAAGTTGCCAACAGATGAAGATGAAAATTCTGCCATCATCTCCTTTTGTCTCATTCTGGCCAGATTAGGTACAGTTAAACAACAGTGAAAGTTGTTAAGCAAAGCTTATTTGGAGAGACGCCGATTAAAAGACAAATGGACATTTTACTACCTCGGACTAAGCAGAGAGAGGTGATGTATTGAGAAACAGAAATATAATAATTCTATAACAATTATTATTTTATTTTCTATCTTCCTTCTTATCTATTTCAAAATTAATTATCTTCTCCTTCTGTTTCTTTTATTTTCTCCTTTTGCGCCACCTTATTATGTTTACTGTTATTACTACTTTTCTTATTCCTGTCATTCTCTTCCGACATTCAGTGTGTTACTGTTGTAAAATCAACTCTACAAATTGCTTACCTAGAAACCTGCGTGTCCATGCAATACAGAATTCTAATTAATAACCATAAATTTAGCTCGCAGAGCCTGAAACGAGGCTTCGAACTTCATTTCTTAAAACCCTGGTCTAGTCTTCGCCACAGACTTCCCTTCTTTTTGACTTCCAGCCTGGAACCGTGCAACGGGCAGCTGGAATCACGTCCGCTAAATATAGACGCGTGGTCTTTAACCTGCTGGGGTTGAACTGCGAGGGAAATTTTATTATAGCCACACTCCCTTCTGTCTCTAGTCCCTTGGTATAAGCTTCGAAGAAACTGTTCTATTAACACATCAAAATGTAGCTTCTAGAGGGCTCGGAGCTGTTACAACTAAGCGTGTCACAAGTCGCTAGCTCATTAAACAGTTGATTTCCAAAATAGATATTACCATATATACAATTTCCGATTGGAATGTTGATTCTTAGAAATAGTTACTTCAAGAACATGATAACTAAGTTAATGGCAAAAGTTCTTCCTTGATAAACTGATACTTATTGAAATGTGAAAGAAAGACAAATGCCAGGAGAGAAAGGAAAAAAGAAGGTGCTGGTAGAAGGAGAAAACGGAAAAGAATACTAAAATAATAATAATAATAAATAAAATAAGATTAAAGAAGTGAAGAAAAACGCAATCAAAAAAAGTACGGTGCAACATTTCCAAAATATTTATTAGCTACCGATACTTCTCTATATTAATAATTCTTTCCTGCAGTCTGATGACGAGACGTGATTACAAACTTCTTATTCTCTGTGTCTGTAGGGATTGCCTGGACATGAGTAGAGTTACGTACACTTAAGACTGCTCCATCAAGGAGTAAGGAGGTTGTAAAGGTAAATGTGAGAGTGTTATTAACATCGGCACCACAACGAACAGATAAACTCAACAAAGAACAAATTATGGAGGAGGGAAAAACAAATAAAATAGAAGACGTAAAGGTGTCGTCCAAAAGCATAGAGCTTTACATTCCACAAGACTCTATAAAGTATGTCGTACAAACTGAAGTAAAGATATAGTATTTTAAATTAGCATTTTATAACATCAAATGAACGTATTTAGACGTGATAAGCAGGGAAGTGTTTTAGCAGGGAGAGACTGTCTCTTGAAACAGTCGCGCCAGAGAGCTACGTTTTGCAGAGAACCAATAGAACACCTTCGTTACTGGGTCAAACGGTGAGCTCCGGTCGTGTCAAGTATGTTTATATTATAACCCACCCATCACCGCCAAACGGTGTCTTTAACTTCACTGTGCGAACATTTAACATCTTCTACAAAGTATATTTCGCACCAGCTTTGTTACGATGACGTTTGTATAAAACTAATTACAAAGACTTGTTCTTCATGCACTGCAGGGCTTACGTTAAATTGTAATGATTTGAAAGAAGCTAATTTAAATTTATTCCGTTTAGTTGCCTTGGAGACTGAACACGCGCGCCTCGCTGCTACGACTTCCATATTCGTGCGAAGATCGTAAAAATAACTAGCAATGGTGCGAGCTGGTAATGGCAGAAGAAGCGAGACTTGGTGAGGCACTGAGCGATATAACCCGCTATATTTAACCACTTTTCTCTCCATACGGCTGTCGGGCGGGAATGGTGGATCATCCACATGTGCGTGACCGTATGCGAGCGTAAAATAGGAGCGAGCCCACATGGAAATGTCAACTCATCTGAGAATCCTTCCTTCGTCTCTACGTATTAACATTTTCTTGGTAACTGAAGTATATATACACATGATGCTTCCAGCGAGACACGGAAAGAGTTCCGACAGTGCCAGACACACTTCTGTCACGATACGTTCCAAGAAATAAATTAGAGATCTTTATATTTTAAGTTGCCAGAGCATGCAATAACACTCACCGAGTCTTGAACCAAGTACAGCCAAGTGGGTGGGCTATGTACCACTCAGGACGTTCTGCATTTCGTTGCTAATTATCATCTGAAAAACAAAGACACACAACAACGTAACTACAAATACTTCAAAGGGCTGGAGTACCTCAAAGTAGATACCCACAGACACGCATAGAGATAAAGTAATTCCACAAGCCTGATATTTATAGGATAAACGGGGCCGTGTACACTAGTAGGTATAAACCACCGTTTCGGGGGAACACATT
The DNA here is from genome assembly GCF_000696155.1 of Zootermopsis nevadensis. The sequence continues at coordinate 77,631 of NW_019060367.1, read as the reverse complement.
ATCTCCATCGTCTGGGTTGAAGTGGCATTGCTTGGGAAGTGGGGAGATTATACAGAATCAGAGGAAAGACCTTTACAATTCTTATATAAAATCTATAGTTGACAGCATCGCCACTTCATCCCTGAAGTTGGGAACATTCATTTCTCCGAAATGTTAACTACCTACGAGTCTATACGGCGTCTCACCATGGTCGAAGAAAACAGTTAACAACAATAAATGCATACATTACTGCTATTTATCTGGATTTCATCAATACTTCGGTATTCTAAAAAGATACCGCTACGTTTCGGAAGCTGGCTCTGCTCCCGTCTTCAGGTAAAAATGCCCATTCTGTTGGGTCCGGTAGAAAAGACTAATACCAATCCTTGGATTAGCAGAGATTGGGTACAGCCCCTTCTATCGTACCCAACAGAATAGGCATTTTCACCTGAAGACGGGAGTAGAGCCAGCTTCCGAAACGTATTGTCAAAATAATACCAAGATTTTTAAAATTACGTAACCTGCAAGTGAATCAACATTGAAAGGGTTAAATAAATGGTCCACTGAAAGGCACGCAATAAATTAATTGCATCTCCGTAAAATCTGTTTGCACATGTCTAACTCTTTCTTTAATTCATATACGTTTCTTTGTCTGTTTTATTTGGTTATTAAGAGGATGTTATTGCATTTAGTCGCCGCGAAAGCCTCAAGTCATATATGATTCACCTCAAATAGTATTTGTAGAGAAGTGTATATTAATAGTCTGTCATAAAGCAAAATAATATCTTCGATGTATGCTTTACAATACTTCTTTCTACACATTATTTACATTTAATATTAGAACAGCGACTTTATTTTAGAGTCTTTAAGTTATAGTCACTTAAAGCCCTGTATCAGCTGCAAAGTACATTTAATCTCAAATAAGATTAAATAAACTTGAAAGAATGTAAAAATAATCTTTAGTGATCTATATCAAGAAATGACCCTACTTTCCCTGTATTTGCTATACAATTATCAGGTAAAAGACAAAAGTACTGAGCTAGATCTGTAGGTCTGCTGGCAGAAGATCGAACCTGGAAACTCCCAGAAACGTAACCATTACAGAACAGTATTCGGGTTATCATTGACTAACCGCGCTGTTCTAATGACACTGTTTCACATCCGCAACTGTTATAGTAAGACGGTGTTAGTGCACCTTGAGGCAACTATGGACAGAAGCCAATAACTGTGATCAAAACACACTGACTGACGCATTGGGGTTACAGCATCACAAAACTAGAGGATTTACTTATTTTAAACAAGCCTCATTCTGTTTGCAGAAGTACTGATGTATGTCCAATATATTACTTCTGGTACAATTCTACAACCCTAAGGATATT
>NW_019060367.1:63500-76251 GCF_000696155.1 Zootermopsis nevadensis | reverse complement strand
AATGTAATATTAGACGTATGGCAAGATTCTAACACAATCAGTGGCTGAGGAAGATCTTTAACTGATTCTTGTTACAAATCTGTGCAATGAACAACAGGCTAATATTTTGAAGCTGAGGTTCTCTGACGTATTGATGTTTTAAGTTTCAACCCCATTACAATATTTCCTTTAACTTCTTTAGAGTCGATATTAGGCTCGTCTAACCAACATGACGGTTGTCACAGGCAATTCTGTTCTACGCACCTCGATGGCTCTGGAAGACGTGGGAAGGTGGAAAGCTCGAGGCGCTTAAAATGGACTTGGATGTCGGAATAATGACACAGGTGGATAGAAAACAAAAGCAGGAAATGATGCTGGACTATCTCCAGAGCAATATCAGAAATCATAACTTCTGGGCCTTCAAATACTTCTTCTGCGAGATTCTCGCTTTCATCAACGTCGTAGGTAAGTGCATCCCCCACTATTTCTCAACCCCAGGTACATGGAACAATACCTTTAAGAATTCATCATAATCAAAAAAGTTTCAATAATATAAAGTAAATTTTGCTCTAAAATAATTTTAGACACCCCATTATTTGCACAGCTACTTTATAATTGTGTCGAATTATCAATTGTCTTACACCCATAATTAACAGAAGACGAACGAAAGGATTTAATACTCTTGTAGCGTTTGATTTTTTCTGTCGACTGACCTACTTATGTCAACACATTTGCCATTGTAATCAATTAACACACACAAAAAAAAATTACAGATGCCGAATTTCTAAGAACGCATTTGAAAAACTGTGTGATCTAATTTGGTGGAAGCTACGTCAACTCTTCATTTTTATCATGAATTCTCAGCAGCAGACCGGATCCTTCTTAAACACTTTCAATGCACGTGTATGATATTAATGGCATGCTAGCAACATATTAATGACGTCCAGAGAACTAGACATGATCTTGCTCTGGAAAAAAGGCTATTAGGGTATTTTGGGTTGTGACGTCGAGTAACCTTGTAGATAGTTACTAATTTTATTCCGAAGAGTTAGTATCTTCCTACAAAACTGAACGATCTTTTTGACAGCTGCGAGAATGTCTCGTAGAATGTCTCATTGTGGTAGGAGGATATTAATCGCATAAAATTATAAATAAAAATTATAATTTGCAAAAATCATTACTTGATTGTGGCTGAAAATTCAATTCTGGAATTTAGAAATTTAACCGATTTAATTAATAGTAAAGATACAAATTATAATTCGCGAAAATCCTTACCTAGTTCTGTCTGAAAATTCAGCTCTGGAAATTAATGTGATTTGCACCCTGTTAACATAAGAAAGTTCTGAATGCGTCTACAAGTCCGCTTTTGAAGCTAAACAAGCTGGTGTCTGTCTCTTTTGATTGGAAATGTGAGTGAGAGCGTGGAAGCTAAATATGTGCAAAGACGGACAAATAATTTATAACAATCTGAGTAGGAAGCAATGCAAAAATCCGAAAGAACTTACGGTATCTACTCTATTTAAATAACAGGAATTACAAGCCTTTCTAATCTTATGCTATATCATGCATATTTTCCATTAACATGGCTTTCCACACCATGAACATTTTTGGCAGAAATATCAATATTTCTCACTATTACTACGTAATTTTTAATATACAATAAAGATGCTCAATACAAACTTTGTATGTGTTTTATAGTCTACATTCATACAAAATACCAGCGTAAATTTAAAACAGTTCCTTATTTATCGATACCAAACGGAAGGGCCTAGCGCGGTCAACATTTTGTTGTTCTATATTCTACCAAAATGTATCACCCGGAAAAAAAACCCTGCAAATTTTAAAGGCCTATGACCACAAAGAATATCTGGATTCTCCATAAAGTGATGACAGAATCACTCCTCCGTCACAAGTTGGAGGTGGCATTTGATAACGTTCTTACCAAGTTCCGTGAAAATCCGTCAATTGTTTCAAACGTTATAAGGGGGTAAGAGTACTTATGGATATAACACACAGACGTACATACACACATGACTGCAGGCTAAAATTGTAAACAAATATCAATGCCTCGAGGGGGATTTGAATTTGCGACTTCAGCGTGCGCACATTTTGAGATTGGCATCTAACATATCTTAACCGTAAAATTTATCACTGTAGAGGAACAAAGGGGTTTTATATTACAGACCTAAACATCTACTTTATACAACAGGATGCGATGTTTTTGAGGTGGATAGTACCTACTGTTTATTGTTTCTTGACTTAAAATAGTAAGACGAGTAACTGTTTCATTTATGTCACTTCTGTACATGAACATGCAGTCCGCCAAATATCAAACGCTTGTTTGTTTATTTATGTTTCTTTCTGTAGTTGTGTTTCTGAATTACAGTTGCGGGGTTAAGTATATCATACATACTAAGTTATAATAAAATTTAAGTACTGAAGTGTTTATTTATTCTTCTATACATGGAGCTTTGTTTCTGAAGTATGTTTAAGTGCGGAGGAAATAGGTAAGCCTGCATTTATAAATGACTACACACGATTGCAAAACGATCTTTTCGAAAAAAATAATTATCACTCTTGCTGCAAATTCTGGAGGTTTCGGGTTAAAATCTCGACATAAAGGCTGTACTTAGATTTTGGTATAATTTGATTAATATAACCACTGGAGCTGAAATTGTGAAATATGACACGGAAATTCATCATTGACATTTCTACATGAAATGCTAGCTTGCGTATTACTCGTATCACATTTCTAATATATTATAAATTTATATTACAAAACATAACCTCAACAACTTAACACTTCAGTGCAAGGAAAGTAGACTAATTGCTTTGTGCTCAGAATTCCTTTTTATTTTCGGAAATCAGCATAAAGTGGTCGCTATGGCTCAAATAAATTCTCTCTGTAGCATTCCGTCCATTAGGTAGTGAATTTCAACAATGTCGTGTTCACTGTCCAGGTCAAATGTTCCTGATGGATCGATTCTTCGATGGAGAATTCTTCAGTTATGGAACCGACGTCATCAACTTCATGCAGAGCGATCAGGAAGACCGTGTGGATCCGATGATTTACATCTTCCCCAGAATGACAAAGTGCACCTTCCACAAATACGGACTTTCCGGTGAAGTGGAACGCCATGATTCCATCTGCATTCTTCCACTGAACATCGTTAATGAAAAGATATACATTTTTCTTTGGTTCTGGTTCATCATTTTAGCAGTCTTAACGTTAATTTTAATAATATATCGAGTTTTTATGTTCACAAGTTCCAAATTGAGGGCCTACCTTTTCAAGATTCATTACAGACTCATTGAACAATACGACATCGAAAAGATTGCGAAGCATTATGGTGTTGGGGACTGGTATCTCCTTTATATGATTGGCATCAATATAGATGCGGGAATTTTCAGAGATGTGTTCCACAGACTGGCTGAAAATATTAAAGATGGCAGTGAAGAAAATCGTCGCATGGTATAAATTCTGTTTAGACAATATCGGAAGTAAGAAGAATGGGGTAGCCAGTTTCCTTTAACATTCTGTCTGTCTGCGACTGATGCAGTGCGATAAATCTGAGTTTGTTGTTCCTGGAGTAAACCAATTGAAGTATCTGTATTTCATAAGTTTTATACTCGTTACATAATATTTTAGAGTAAATAAATGAGAATAACAGATAAATATTTAGGAAACGGAAAATTCGTAAACAATTTTGGTCTGAAAATCTGAATGGAGGAGAGTATATAGGAGTCCTATGTGAATATGGAATAACACATAATAAAATGTAACCTAAGTAAACGGGATATTTAGGTGTGGAGTGGATTCGACTGGCTCAGGACACACTCTAATTGTGGGTTCTATCAACACATTTATGGGTAAAACAAGGGCCCAGAAACACGGTTGGAAATCTAATAAAATTTGCTTTCCTACAATTCCGTTTGCCAAAAATATTTTTGGCAAACAGAACGGCTTCAGTCTACGAGCAGAACAATCTCACTGGAGATCGAAATAGTTCTCTGAATGAGAATCGATTGTCTTACGCTGAGACCATCAGACTCCCTCAAGAAAGTTAAAGGTAACAGTTATTATTTTAATAGATCTTAACAAAGATTTTATATGCAAAATCGCTCCAGTTTTAAGTGAATGTACTGACCTCTTCGTCCTTGGACGCTGGCTTCTTAAACTCTATATAGCTTAGATTTTACGGTTTTCATTGACGTTTGAGCAGAGAATAGTGAAGGAGGTATTCGTCTGAAAAGTTTTATGCTTGCCAAGAAAAATAAAACTGACATGGAAATCCACATAGAAACTAAATACATTCTAGTAACAATTTTAAACCGCTGTGTGGACGGTCGTGTGTACATTCCTCAGCAGACAGTGTTCTGAGTTCGGAACTACGACAGAGAAGGTCACGCACAACTGTAATACCGAACATCGAGGTCGAGTGGTTAGGAGTCCTAATTTTCACTCAGAAGGTCTTGGATTCATATCTCGACCCGAAGAATGGCTATCTTGACTGATATTGTTCGTAGTTTTCCTCTACAGGTTCAGACAAATGTCTCTTCGGTTACGCCCTCATAATGGAGGGAAGAAACACCTCTGAAACGTCCATAAACTTCTACCAGACTACACGGTGCAATAACACAGAAAGCAGCCATCTTCAAGGACACTGTTGTATGTAGTTTGTCTTTTTGCTTAAAAATGCAAAATTTCAGCTAGTACAGGTAATTATTCATTGTGTATATGTTGTAAGATATATGACAAGTATCGTTTCCCATCGTTGATATGTTTATAAATTTTAATGAAAGACGTTTTCATATGATTTTATGTACGGTCTCTACGAGACACTAAGTCGCTCTGAAATCTGCGCAAATGTCGACAGCTCTCCATTCGAGTACGAAAATGTAAGATGACGGAGGGGGCTTTCCTCAGTTATTACGATATTCTTGTCTTGGCTGTATTCCTGGACTCACTTCTCCCTCACCCTGACTGAATGAACACAACGAATCAACGCGAAAGTTTCTTCCCTACATCACTTTAAATGTACCTTCACAATACTGACACTTTCTATGTGTTTCTGCAGCTCTGGATAAGGGATGAACAGATAGTTTGACCTAGGAAGCATATGAAAGTATATCGAAGTGAGATCGAACTGGAAAGTCTCGCGAGAAGTATTCTGTAATTAAATTGTAAGTGACAATTGTGGCGATATATGTTACAAGATAATATACAACATCATTTACGCTATGACGTGAATGCTCAGTTTTCGACTGAGAGTTCTTTTTACACGAAATGCAATGAGTTTCCTAGACAGCGCAACCGTAAAGAAGTCTACGAAATGACGGGAGGAGCGTTGGATTTTTCCTCCTGATAGCGCGTTCACATAAAACAAGTTCTGCATAACTTGAAAGTACAGTGGTGTGAATATACCTACGTCTTCATCCTACCACATGTTTCGCATTAAAACTTAAGCGACAAAGTTTGAAGGAATTTGATATAGGTTATAAACATAAATTAAAATATAGCAGACTTATACTGGGTCTAGCAGGTCAAATGTTATCTCTAAAGGAAATAAAATTCAAATGTGTTCAGATGTATTTTTTTACTTCATTCACCGTCTAGATTTAAAAATACTACATATTTTCATAATTTGGTTCTACTTCCGTACGTATAATTTTTTAAATACTCTCTGGTCCAGGTTTGAGATTACCTCAACCAGTGGACTTGAAATGTTCCGGGTTAAAATCTCTTCAAGAATACAACCGTCCAGGCAAATGCGGGGATATTACCAGGTAAGGATACGTACATTTCCTTCCACACCATTTTCAATGTATTAATCAAACATTACATCGCTGGGTGCTACACAGTCATGTGAACGAAATCCCCTCTCAACGTCGTGAACTAATCCATGAACCGCGTGGGAAACAATTTATTTCCTCCAAATGGTATCGAGCCCGGGTAGCTCAGTCGTAGAGCATTAGGCTTTTAACCTAATGGTCCAGGGTTCAAATCCCTGTTCGGGCGTTCACATTTTATATTTTATCAATGTAACCCACCAAAGGGCGGTACCATGATTAATCCTTTGGGGTTTAAAATACACGTTTTTATTCAATATATTACAATGCATTGTATGGTAGAATCAGTATAAAAAGTAATATGGAAGGATCTGGAATAAAGCAGTCGTGGTTCATTTTAAAGTTCTGTCCCAGGACTAGCTAGGGCAACTAGAAAAATGACAAAAATGTCAAATAGGATAACCGGTATTCCGAAGAATATTCTAACCCGGGATCTCTTCTATGCAAATGACTTCTCGGTCATTCACGTGACTGTCTTCCATGCCACGTCCATCTTAGTCTCCTAAATGACACTAAATTCATGGGGAACAACATTATTTGCTTTGAAGTTTACAGCTCTACTATAGAAGATCAAATGTTCTCCAACCAGCAAATGCTCGCAAGAAAAGTTTGTCACAGATCAATCTCAGGAACGTTGTTTGTGAACACTGGCGTCAAAGTTGGATCGGAAAGGCACACAATTTCAGACCTCGTCAAGAAATTTCGCAAGACGGGATTATTTTTGGACGATTACGCTCAAAGCGGCAGAGTTTAAACAACAATGACTAAAACCAATATTCACATCAAACTCATAGTTAAATAAATGGCTTGAGATGCTTATTTTAATGGTAGTTAAAAGAGATTTTCATGTCTCATCGTTCAGTTGAAATAAAGCATTAAACTTGATAAGTAAATTTTAGACCACTTTCCCTCAGTATTTATCCCATGGGCACAAAGAACACACCCTAGCTCCGTTATACCCACTCTCAACGGAGCCTATTCTACAAAATAGGAATAAACTAAAATAACTTCTGAACAGTACCAACATGGTGATGCACCAGTGTACTATCAAACAACGGTGTGAACGTTACTTCAGTTGTCCTGAAGCACTTTTATACAACATATTTTTTGTATGCCTGATAATATGGGAATGATTGAAGAATTTTTCCCTCTATTTCAAGAGAAAAAGTAAATCTTGCCTCATTTCATTTGGCTAATGGCCTCTCTTTGTGTACAATTCTATCAGCTTCTTTAAACTTCTTTCTGTATCTATAAATAAACTTCCATTATTTTCTTTACTCACCCAGCCAACATCATCTAGGCCTACATTCACAATGTCAGAAATGTTACGTGGTTTTCCACAGCACAAACACACAAACTCTAAAACGTTATTTTTAAATATGCTACGACCCACTCTAGTTAGCGCCGAACGATATAAAAGAATTCAGTTAAAAAACCCGGTTATTTAAATAAAAAAGAAAAGCACCTTTCTTGTTATCGAGTGTAAAAGTTGCAGTAACAACCTTTAAACTAAAATAATTGTAAAATCTTCCCACGTACGAATTTCAGTATTAAATTTCATCTATATTTTGTCTCCCACGTGACCTTTTCCATTAGAATTTATACCCAGTGTTTTGCTTGTGGACTTTTCATTTTATGAGTTGGTTGGCAGCAGAGGTAATGGGTCAGACTGTAATCTAGAAGGGAAGAAAGAAAAAAAGCCGAGAAAGAGTAAGAGACAGAAAAAGAAAAGAAGAGAAAAAGGTACAATAAAAATGAAAGATAAAACTTTGATCCTCTCCGTTGTGTTTATAAAATGTAGCCTATAAATATGGAAAGTGGAGAGCGGGCGGATTTCAGACGGCACTGCGCCGCGTCGCGCCGCGCTGCGCGAGTGTGTCGTGATGCTTCGTTCCTTCTCACGGTGGCAACAATTCCTCCCTGATGCCGGGTTTCCAAACACCACATCTATTTACCTAACACGTCGATTTTTGACGGTGTATATTTTCCCTGTGCATTAGCAAAGAAAAGTAGACGTTTCTAAACTATCACAAGTTATTTTTGTTTTGTGCTCTGAACGATTGATGAAACTGCTCTCCCACCATGGTTCCAGTTACCGCGTCTTGCGTGTGTTCAAGCTGTGAGTAGAATTAAACAGTTTTGCATAAAAGCAAACAATTCGGGTAGAAATCCAACAAACATAAATGGACTCTGTATCGGATTTGTTCTGCAGGTCTTAAACCTGTAAGGCCAAATTACTTCCGAGTTAAGGGCTTCGACCAATTTCAAAACTTCAAAACTCTTTGTAAACCCCAGACGAAATGTTAGCAACCAATGCAAGGAGGTTCTATCAATTCTTTTTTAGAGGACTGCAAACAGGATCTTAGAAATTAACTAAATAACTATCTAGTATTAATATTTCATAATTATATAATTTGTCAGTCTGTTAATTTGATTCTTTGTCGGTTGTTTATTGTTTAACTTCTCATTTAAAAGCGTGAAACTATATTTAAATAATAATAAGAACGACCTCATTTTATGATTCGTGCTAATTTCTTACAAAATACAATTGTGTGCAAGGTCGCCTCAGCACTTAAGATAGCGAATGCTTTATGTTCTCTGTACCCTCAATCTGAACTCGAAGATTAAAGTATACAAAACAATAATTCTGCCTGTTGTTTTGTATGGGTGTGAAACATGGTCTCTGACTCTGAGGGAGGAACATAGATTGCAGGTATTCTACCCACTGATTGACCAATCAGGCTCTTTGCTAGCAGTATGCCTTTGGTTGTATCTTCTTATACAAAAATCTGTCATCCTCAGAACGCATTTCCCTAAGTTCGATATGTTCTGTTTTCCAAACTGCCGATAACCAAAGAAATAATACAGAATTGTATTCTACTGAATACATATTATATTTTATTTCCAATTAACAGTGTCAGTAAGACAATTACATAATAAATACTCACTGATTCATCCATTCAACCATACATTTATAAATGCATACACACACCCACCCATTTAATTATCCATCCAGCCATTCACTAATTCATTTACCCAATTATCGAAACATAGATTTCATGTACCATCTATATATTTACCAAAATTAAATTCAATAACGCCGAGTGGTACCTATATGTACCATCTATTTACCACTAAATAACTGTACATTTTCCCACAGAATGAATTTATGTGTATTGTATTCTCAAAATAAAATGGAATTGTGTCTTCAAACAGCATTAGCCAATTGATCTTTGAACTGAAGAACTTTTGTGTTCCTTCGAGGTAGGATTTACTTTTTTAAATATTATTTAGATGTGCTTCGGGCTTCAAAGTGTTAATTAAGGCAGACAGTCCCACGTCAGGTCTCCCAGTTTCTCAACATGGCCCCCTGAGTGAAGTTTCTTCACACTGTCTTTACACCGCTAGAAAATTGGTTCATTATGAGCAGCACGTGTCCTTAAAGCTCATACACGCAACATTAAGAAACTATTTATGTCTTTTGTGAGACAATCAAGAAGCTGCTTCAATTTTCTCCTGGTTTTTATCATTTCTCTCAGCTTGGGATCGCGTAGTATTAGCCTACTTTAGAAGAAAAGCCGTTCTCATGTATCTACTTAAATTTTCTGTAACTTTAAAAAAAAACTAAAAAGGAAGATTCTCGAATCTTTCTACTTCTGTACATCCATTAGTACTTATATGCCTAATATTTATAATTAACTCCACGTGAAACAGTCGTGTTTCTTCCCTTAGTTAACAAATGCTTCATTGCGATTATTATGGTTTAAAAAGTGTGGCCTATTTTAAGGTAATGCCCTGGTACTAGCCTGGGGCGACTGAAGAAATTAAAGGAAACCAACAGGCTGCATAATTATTACTTATGTCGAGATTCGAACGTGGTATCCATCGAAGATAACAGTCGTGTTACCACTGATCAACCTTGATAAGAATGTCTACACCTATAAGCACAGCCACTTTATAAAACCACATAAAATATTTTTCAGAGATAATCATGCTATGACAGTCACTGGATTCGACTTGACACACAACATGCTGCTTTCAAATTCCCGTAAAAGAATAGACGATTTTCACACCGGTATATATATAAATATAATATAATAAAGAATTGGGGTCATAGCTCTGTTCGACATAATAGCCTATATACTGTTCTTTAATGTTCTGTCTTTTTCTTTTCCCTAGTCACACTACATGATTCTTTCTCCGTTGCAACTCTAATTTTGCAGCGTTTCTTGATCTCTCCAAATTATGTTGGACGTTAGCCCACTGAAAGTATGTCAGCTGCCAAATCTATTACAAAAACAATAAAAACGCGTTACATGGGTAGTGGAAATTCATGTCACTTTTGTCGTGTCTCCAGTGCCTCATTATGCTCTGATACATACAGCGTACATTTGTCTCATTGATATTACTTTAGAAAATCTGAACAAATCTATTACTCACTCTCATTGACTCAAACACAGCCATCAACCAGCTGTCAGCCGCAAAGTGACACGAAATAAATGTGGCGACTTGACTCTACTTCTTACTAATAGAGTGACTATGTAGCCAACAAACCAGCTAGTTAATTAAAAAAGAAGTTAACGATCTAAACCACTAACATTGAAATTAAGTAAAGGGCTGTATAAATAAGGAACGTACAAACTAAGAGTAAAGGGCTGTATAAATAAGGAACGTACCAACTAAGGGCACATTAATAAACACATTAATGAACAATTTAACTACTCAACTAAATAATATACTTCCTATTAACATAATTAAGTAGTCAGTGAATAGACAGAGTAATGAACTAATAAGTGATTAATAATGTAACCAAGTAAATAAGCATTAGAATAACGAACTAACAAAACATACAATATATATAAACGCATTAACAAACAAAAACCGAAATCGTTAACTGACAAACTAAATTTTTGAGAGTAGAAACAGTGCAAGTAATACAAAACCCATCAGAATTTCAAAATAAGTGCTGAAACAATATGGCCACTCTCTTCGAAGTGTTTATTTGTCTATGGTTCACAATAATCCAATAATTAATGAAATTATATCTAATATGACAGATGATTAAATATCATTAAATAAATTAACAAAAATAACTCTCCAAATTCTCTTTTCTCGCTGTGATTTATTTCAAACAACATCAACACTTGACACAACATCGTAAAATGAAAGAAAGAAGAACAATCGATAATAACTTTCCTCATTTTGTAAAAGTCAGAAGACAAACCTGGGGGGTCTTGCTTGTCAAACCGATGCACGTATTTCTTAAGTTCGGTGTTGTAATGATATCAAAGGCGCGAAGTCTTTCCGACATCAGATATGTTAAGACGGCTGATGTGTACAAATTGCGACGAACTGAAATAAGCAGCAGATTCGTAACTGTGTACAAGCAAAGTGACGCAGAAATAAATCTCGTCCAGAAATTGCTTTGAACATTTGTGACCCACTTCTCTTGGGAAGTTTCTGCGACACGATGAAACCAAATGAATAACAAATACCGCGTCCATCAGTAGCCTAAACCTAGTTTCGAGAAACACGGATTCCAGGCTATGCGTAGAAGTTCTGTATGTTTAAAAGATACAAACGAAACGTCCGTCAAAAGATCTCAATGGAAGTGATAAATAGAATGAATGGCGTAGACATGAGAATAATATTAAACTGCATATTTAAGAAAGAGGTTACGAAGATGTAATATGAATGAGGATGTGTTCCAATGGCGGGTTTTTACATACAGAACGACGCAATGAGTTTCTTCATCCGATTAATGTTCTTTGGAAGATGGTTGTCTTCTGGGCTGTAGTCCGGCAGGCGTTTACCAACGTTTCGGAGGTAATTACTGCTTCCATCATCAAGGCGATGAGTCATCGCCCTGATGGTACTCACCACCGTGAGAACCTAAAATCCTACTTAATATGCTTTCCTTTTCATTTAAGAAACATTATACAGAATGTACACTGGATACAGTCACTCTACAAAGCCAGTGAACAGTGAATATCAAACAGCAAAGATGCATATGTATTTCTTTGTTTTCTGGCCTGGTATTAATAACATAATCTAATGCAACCTAACCTGAACAAACCAAACAAAATCTGACCCTTACTAAACTAACTAAACCTGACCGTAGCGCCGCCACGATAGCGGAAGTCGCCATTACCGCTCTGACGGTCGTATGGGTCTTGCATGACGTTCGCCTTGGTCGCCACAAGGCTAACCGCAATAGTACTGCGAGTAATTCAGTCCGTACCGCAAAGGAGACAACATTTCACCAATACGAAAATCATTTTGTTAACGCAGTTTATGGAAACAATCTCTGTTTGCACCGATAATCATACAAAACACGAAACTGCAGACTTTATAGATTGCGAGGCAGGTGGGACAGATATTTACCACTTGGCTTCAAATGGTTTAACACTACTGGTGACATCTGTTGGATCCAATTTGTACCAGCTACATTCTTATGAGTCCTAATTGCTTCCAAGCAACCTTGAGCGAACAGCCTTCATGTCAAAACTCACGAAGATTACGTAAGAAACGTGTTCCGCTGTAAGCAGTTCAGTACGAATGAAACATCATTATCGTGCGTGTTTTAACGTTATCAGTGTAATGAATTTTCTGTTTGAATGAAGATAAATCAGAACTTTTATATCTTCAGTATATAAGTGCGAAACATCCAGCAAGCAAGAAAGGGATTTTCAGACATATTCTAGTAAGTTATATATACACATATTACTGAATTACAGAAACATGAAGATAGTGATGTAAGGAGGGAATTGGCCTTGGATTTGAGTGGAAACTTAGGACGGACCCTCTGAGAGAGTCATGTCCAATAATGGCTGCATGCTTATATAATCTACTGCGCTCTCTGTCTTGGTAAAATCGAGTTAATCCGACCTTTAGAAATTGCGCTTATGACAATGGTATTGCC
>NW_019060367.1:0-63459 GCF_000696155.1 Zootermopsis nevadensis | reverse complement strand
ATACGTATGAAATAGGTCTCTCTAATGCCGATGTTGTACTTCTGCGTTGTGACGCCGTGTGGACTCACAGGTGGATAACAATGTTTTGGAGAAACATACTTCTCCATCTTCCGCTTGGAGATTCATACAGCTGTGAAGATGGAGACGGTATGATTCTCCGAAACGCTGGTGCATACGTATTGACGAGTCTAAACGACGTCACTACCCTGATGACCAAGGTCGTATCTTCGCCGCGAGATTCTCAAACCTAATCGGCCTCCCTATCAACGGCCCGAAGCGGTAGGCTTACACTTATCGGAGTGGAAATACGTAGTTTGTCCGTACAATTTAATGCACAGAAACTTCTCCTATACGAACTGAAACTCTCAAAAGGCCATATTTCTCGCGAATTTTACTTGTAATATTGATAAAGACGTTTAACAAGTGAGGTTTGAGGTACTCTGTGTATCAAGGATGAAGATGGCTGTCTTCTGGGTTGTAGCGCCATGTAACCTGGTAGAAGTTTACCGACATTCGGCATAACCCTCGCTGCAAGCACATCTAAAACATCTGTAAACTTCTACCAGAACACATGGTGTTACAACCTAAGAAGACAGTCATTTTCATGTGTAAAATACGTTGTCAGTAATACCAACATGTCGGCGGTGCAAAACTTTGTATGTGGGTGTGACACTGGTGTCATTCACTGCAGTGGCGTTACGTTTAGTTGGGTGGTAGATTTCGAAAAGTACGCACTCTTATGATGGAGGCAGCAAACTTCGCGACAGGAAGATAGAAAATAAAATCATGGCGATCACTAGAACAATTTTTGTTTAACGAAACATTATAACTTGAGATGTGAAAACTGGGAGGTGACATATTATATGTCAGTGTTACTATTACATTACCTCAAGTTTCGCAACGTCGCCATATTCGTGCTCAACATCAAAGACAATGTTACACATGCAATTTAACAAACTGTAATGGTTTATATGTTATCAAGATTTGAATTTATTGGTTTAATTAAAATCTTTTTATCGGTCCTAAGGTCATATTACCGTCAAGTGATACGATGATTAACAATGAAATGCAAAGACTTAAAAAAAAGCTGCCTTGATCTCCGTTAATATCATTTGTCAGGTGGGATAAAACTCTAACCGGATCCCTCACGAATGCGAAACAGGACCGTCTTCATCATCATCATCGATGTATGAAAGTAATTAATGCGGTCGTGAACTTATTTTTGTGAATCTTTGCACAATGAACGCCTTTTGAAATTGAAAAACGAAAATGCTTGCCTTTGAAACACTTCAGTCAAATAATATTGTAGTTTAAATATAAATCCAGCACATTAAAATACATATACAGTCCTACAATACGTTGATTCTGCTTACGAAATTACTTCATGGTTCATATGGATACTACTCTTGTCTCTCCCAGCATCAATTATAAAAATAAAGCCTATTTGTTCCTGCATTTAACCGTAATTAACAGAATGAAATATAAAATTGACAGGACAAGTGTTTTACTAATAGCGCCAAATTAAAAATATCAGAAGACTTAGATATTGTAAGCGACATCTCTCTTTAACACATCTTACATGAACATTGTGATGATATTTTTTCAACAGGTTGGATCTTTCGCCCAAAGTCAAAATGCTGGAAACATTTGGTCCATTTCTCCTTGAAGCTGGAGTCCTGGTACTCGCCGCCCTAGCAGCAATATATATTTACATCAAATCGTCATTTTCTTACTGGACCAAACTTGGAATTCCTGTCTACAAACCAGTAGTTCCATTCGGAAACTTTGGACCTATAATAATGAAGAACACCGGAGTTCTACCAGAAATTACGAAACTTTATAAAGCATTTGAGGGTCACAGACTTGGAGGTCTGTATGGATTCGGTTACAAATTTCTTCTCGTCCGAGAACCTGACCTTATCAGAGATATAATCGTAAAGGATTTCATTCATTTCCATGACCGTGGAGTATTTATGAGCGAAGGTGGAGACCCATTAGATCTTCATTTGTTCTCAATGACCGGAGCAAAATGGAGAAAGCTCAGAGTTAAGCTTACGCCGACATTCACATCTGGAAAGATGAAAATGATGTTTGGAACACTCGTGGATTGTGGAAAAGGACTCAACGCCGTTCTTCAGAAGTCGGCGAAAATGGGTGAAACGCTAGAGGTCAAAGATATTCTAGCACGATTTTCTACAGACGTTATAGCATCCTGCGCTTTTGGAATTCAGTGTAACTGTCTGAGAAATCCGAACGCTGAATTTCGTACCTGGGGACGAAAAGTTTTTGAAACAACATTCAAGACGAAGATTTTTAGATTACTGAACATCATAATTCCAGGCTTCATAAAGTATTTTGGGTTGTCACTCATTCCATCAGATGTCAGTAACTACTTCAGGAAAATGGTGAGAGAAACAGTGGACTATCGCGAGAGAAACGGCATTCAGCGAAATGATTTCATGCATCTGCTGATACAACTCAAGAACAAAACAATGACTACGACCGATGAGGACGCGTTTAAGTGTGGTCACTCGGAGTTGGATGCTGAGGATAGCAAAGAATTTGGTACGTACATTATTTCGAGAATGTTCTATTTAAATGGTAATCCTACATTTTAATTGTTTGAATGTTTCGGTGACATTAATATAACACGACAAAAGAATTTTTTTTATTTGTTATGAAGAACTTACATAACAGCTTTGCAGAAAATGCTGAAAAAGTCCGCCACCTTCTCGAAGACAAGCATAAAATACGAAATACTGCTACCAGTATGCGTACTGTTGTCTTATTCTTCACTTCCTAGTTAGGATACATGTTGTTAAATGCTTCAAGAACAGCAGAAAACAATTTCGATGCGAACAAATATTCATGATTAAACAAACTTTCTGCTCGTTAACACATCATGTTAAAAGAAAAATTGATTTTCTTCGAAAATTAATTTATTTTTAAATTTGCATGAAAAATACCCGAACAAACCGAAACGAAGTATTTGTTGCAGAAATAACAATGGATGTAATAGCGGCACAAGCTTTTGTGTTCTTTATCGCTGGGTTCGAGACGTCATCAACCACAATGACTTTCTGCCTGTACGAACTGGCGCTGAATCCAGATATCCAGGAGCGACTCCGGGCTGAAATCGATACAGTGCTGGAGAAACATGACGGAAACATCAGCTACGAGTCAATATCTGAAATGGAATACTTGGACAAGGTCGTAAGTGGTAAGAACGCAAGATTAATAACTGGTAGACCTTTGGGGACTTTGACTTGATCATACATTCAGCTATCATAATCAATCCACAACAACGTAGTTCTGTATGGTCCTTTGTCCAACTCCATGGAGCAGAGTCCTTGAGAAGGTAATATATCTAGTTACGAAATTATCACCAGTAATGGAATCCAAAAATTGATTACCTTCTTCCCAACACACCACTACTGGTCCATAAACTCATGTATGATGCATTAATAGCAGCATTATAAGGGATTTCTGCGAATAATTTTTGGAAGTAAATGGAGACGTTAGGAGACAAATGGAATAAATCGTAACGGACAAACAACAAGGGCGGTCTAACCAATTTTGAGGTTAAACAGGAGGCTAACTAACCCTCATAATGAAAAGTATTATGTTACAAAATGTTGCAAAGGGCATAGGAGTTGGTTCATGAAATGAGTTCGGCAGTAGCATGGACCTTATTTATGGACCGAAACGCGTTTGTAGAATAAATACACTATAGAAAGAAAGCTGATTTTTGCGACTGTATCTGAAGAAAACGTATGTATATATATATATATATACACACACACACACACTTTATATGGAACATTACCTGGTTATGGACCTCAACGCTGTAAACTGTGCCACGAAGGTAAGGGTGAATATTTTGAACACTTAAATAGATTCGCTAATACACTTAGTGTCAATGCTAACATATGTGATGGTTTATTTTATTAAATGTATATTTCATTCAGTGATTGTGTATACATTTTTCCGGAGATATTGTGTTTATGTATATGCTTGTGTGTGTGTGTGGGTAAATGTGTAATATATCCACACGGAATGAAATGACAGAAGATTATTCTTACGTCGGATGTTATCAATTGCAACTTAACCTCTGGAGACGAGAGTGGAATACAAGCCTCGTAATAAAATGCCACACGTAACCACGCTTTAAGAGTAGCTAACTTGTTCAGTTTCACTAAGGAACAATAAAATGTAAATTTTGGTACATATGCAACTCATCTTCCGGATACCAGGTTATAATACGTAAACTGAACTAGTTTGTGACCTGGGACTTTAAGGAGTGGTGTTGTACTGATTTGTAGAAACGCTGCGAAAGTACCCACCAGTGCAGGCATTGGTCAGAATGTGCACCAAACCGTACCGAATTCCTGGGACTAATGCCACTTTAGAGAAAGGAATTCGAGTGTTCGTACCTATTATGGGCTTACATCACGACCAGAAGTACTATCCTGACCCAGAGCGTTTTGATCCGGAGCGCTTCAGTGACAAGGAAAAGAGCAAACGACCTCAGTACTCCTACCTCCCCTTCGGGGAAGGGCCCAGGATCTGTATAGGTAAGTTCTACCTACTCCTTATCTGTCAACTTGAAACTGACGAATTCGAAAATTTAACCTATCTATTTTCCAGAATGCGTAATGAATTTTCGCTACAACAAAACCGCGTAAAACCAAGCATCAAAAGTTTAATAAAAATTCTCGGGCAATCAATGTTCCCGAAACGTCGGTTCACTACGGTTACCAGTTAAAGCGGCTCATTGCCCGGGAAGATTTTATTGATTGTACTCGCCGCGAAAGTCTCAAATCCTATATCATCAAAAGTTTAGTTATAGACATTCATCACGAATTAAGCATGCCCAATCGACGTCAAATGAAACTGCTGCTTTATACATACATTTTTGCTTATTGTTTAATGTTAATTTAAGATGAAATAGTGTGCATTTCCTTATATATAAACCCTTTCGTATGGCATTATCCTCTTCTCCGTTATTTTCTGTGTGCCTGTCCTGATTGCTAGGCAACAAGAACCAGATTTTAGAATAAACAGTGTAATGTATAAGGCGACCACTATGTGGCGCCATGGTGGTATATATAACACAACAGAGGTAAATGCTAATATAGTCCCTTATTAATAAAATATAATTAATTTATTTCTAGGTACAGTTTAGTTTAAGAAATCCCGTGAAAATAAAGAGCACATTCTGTAACTTTTCATGTTTTGGCAAGAGGAAATATAGCCTATATTTATTCGTCTTGTCAAAATAAATAAGAAACTTCATTGTTTCAGGGGAGCACAGCTTAAGAAAAATCACCGAGGAAAATATTAACTTTCGCTAGTAATAAATGACTTAATACATAAAATAATTAAGTAGAGCCCCATGTATTTAATTTTATTTACCATTATTTACATATGTATATATGTAATATAACGTTACTATATCCCTAATTATTGTCTTAGCAAAATCAAATTAATTTTCGTTTAAATAAATTTTGCTTGATTAACACTGCTGACGACATTTCTTTCGTACAAGGAAAGAAGCTAGGCCTACTGGTAAGAAGTTGTTCCATGAAATATCGTGTTAGGTAAGCAGCGGAATAATTAAAAATTCTCCAACCAGTAATTATAATAATTTATATTCCAGGAATGAGATTCGGACTAATGCAGACTAAGGTTGGGCTCGTCAGTCTGCTGTCCAACTACGAATTTCGGGTGTCGGAGAAAACCCCGGAAAAAGTCGTGATGGATCCCAGAAGCTTCATCCTGTCTCCTCTTGGAGGGTTGTATCTCAAGATTACAGACAGAAGCGATAGAATGTAGTGGAACCTCCTTTTCACACCTCACTTTAAAACCAGTATTTTTTTTGTACCATCAGGTCGGTGACATTATGAACAAGTTCCCTCTGATAGGGACCTGTTCATATGTTTCCTAGACAGATGATCCAGAAGTGGTTTGCCGTTGCCTTCTTCTGTGTGCTTAATGTCAAATGATGATGAAAATGGAGTAATTGTTGGGATGCCAAGGAGGAAAACTCCGTGATACCTGGACCACAGTCTTACCCAACACAAGTTATAAATCCGGGCACCTCCGGGAATCGAACCCGGAACCCCAGGATTACAAGCCCAGCGAAAACCAGTATCACCATTGCACAAACAAAATAATTTCTATTAAAGGTAGCTTACTTCATTATGCTTATGTATGATTACAGTAGATAAAAATAATTGATAAATATTGGATCATCATTGCAAAAGCTGTCCCCCTACACGCCACGGAGGCGCTTAAAGGGAGAGTATATATAATTTTTACTCTTTATTTACCTTTGAACTAGAATGGGGAGAGTGGTCGGCGTCAGGCCTTGGCAGTGGCTAGAAGAAAAATCCCTTGCCCGGTCCTACAGTAAGTAGTCAGACACTATAATGACTCAGCTACCCTAGCTCCCTAGAAAGTCAGCGTAAAATGACGTAATTTCTGATTCGCCTAATTTTCCTTAAGGGATTCATGCAGGGAATAACAGTACTTTAAAATATCTCCCCTGTGCGCCGACATGGGGCGCAACGGGATGGCTTTTGCTAGTATAGCTCTCAACAGTTCTGAAGCATTTTATCTTTACTGATCTCAAGCCTATTTTATTTGTCTCTTACTGGAGTGGTACAAGATATTTAACGCATAAAGTTTAGAATTTTTTTAATTTTAAGAATTATTTTGAAATTTGCCTTCTGTCCTATCTCTTAAGACGTAACATAAGCAATTCCGCTGAAACAACATCGTCAAACAATCGAAGAGACAATGTTAAGAAATATACTCCGTGAAGGCATTATTAGAGAAGACGCACTAAGTCACACTCAAGTATGTTAAGTCATTAAACCTCTCAACCCAAAAGTTTATCATCTGACCCACCAGAGATCGGCGCGTTGAAATTATTGTTTGTCATGCTGTGTCATCGTGATTCAAAACAAAACATGCCCAGTCACGCAAAACAGCTGACGAAAAAACCCTGACTGACTGTTTAAGAGTTCGTAAACAAAATATGATCATAAATCTTTAGGTTCCGACAGTAATTCGGCTACAGACATCACATGGTGTCAAGTGAGATGGGAAGGCTGGGCATGTAGCACGCATGGTGAGGGAGATGAGACGCGTTTTGGTTGAAAAGACTGGAGGAAAGAGACCGTGTCGCAGACGTGGATGGGATGATAATATTAAAAAGATTTCAGCGAAGTAGAGTGAGAATATGAACTAAAAGGCGGAGAGGAAACGTACTCTGAATATGTCAGAAATGTAACTGACGTTTTCCATCTCAAAACTAAGTAACTCCATGGAAGGAAGTTTTTATTGAGAATCTGATAGTCGCTAACCTAGTCAAGTAATTTTTCACCTTTTATGGGAAGCAAAGAGTATGAAGATATCCGTCTTCTGGGTTATTGCGCTGTGTAGTCTGACACAGCGCAATAACCCAGAAGACGGATATCTTCATACTCTTTGCTTCCCATAAAAGGTGAAAAATTACTTGACTAGGTTAGCGACTATCAGATTCTCAATAAAAACTTCCTTCCATGGAGTTACTTAGTTTTGAGATGGAAAACGTCAGTTACATTTCTGACATATTCGTCGATATTTGGGAGATTTACCGCCCAGACAAGTCTTGAACATTACGGATACACCAACCTGTATAGTTTACGTCTGCGAATCATACGTTGTTTTCAGAGTCCTTGGTGCACGCTAGACAGAAATAAATGTTCCTAGTGCACAGTGCGTAAGAGACAACAGAAATTAGGGTCATTAGCAGGCAGGGGATTATAGCATGCATCATATGTAAGCAATGGACCTATAAATTAAGTCGTATAGTTAACTGCCAATTATATCCAACTTTTGGATTTGTCATGGTGTATGATTATGAAGTGAAATCAGCACAAACGCTCGGATATTTATTTTCTTTAAACACGTTGTTTGTCATTCAAAATAATTAGTCTTATCGAGTGGTCATACGTCACAAGTATCATCACATATAAACGTTTACGTGCGATCTTTGTCGATAGAGTACTGGCGTACCAGAAACTGGGAACCATTCAATACCGAGAGAAGTTACTACAAAGTAAGTTCGCGGTTTCTTAAATATTTAAAAATTAAATCTATGTTAAGTTTGTAGCCAGTGTTTAAAATTTGTATGTGAGTATAAGGATCTAAAGTAATCTGCAGTTCTACATTGATTGTTGTACTGGGCCTACAGAATTATTTGACAGAAGGTATAACGAATATAAAATTGCTTAACGATTTCTTAACTTTTTATATAATTTGTCCGATCATACGTAAAAATCACCTTTGTGTAGCTATCACAATTTTCAATTCAAGAAGGTATATTTTTCAGTGATTATAGAAGGGTAGTTAACATCATGTTAAATCTTGTAACAATTCTACTAGTTATCCTTCCGTGTAAACTACCTTGTTGACTATGGTATATCAAGGCGAATGTTTTATAATAACCTTTAGGCCTCCTCTATACGCATTAGCATTATACTATTTCATCACAAATCACGCATCAGTATTAAATCTACCAATGCATCACTTGATCACTTCATTTAACTTTGTTAAAGCAAAACGCATTGTTAAAATTCACTTTTAAAACTTCAATCTTTAGAGTCTTAAAATAACAATCTTTCCTTTTTATTAAAATGTAACTTTCCTGTGTTTTCTTTCCAGTAAAACGTAATTGTTTTTAGTTTTAACCAGGTTTCACCACACAATTTTCACTTTCTTTTTTCGTTCATTGCCTTAATATTCTTTTTCTTGAACGCCTAGACTATTTAATTTGATTGTCTACCGTGTGGTGATGCACCGATTCAGAATAATAACAAACTCAATACAATTTTTTTTATAAAAGATCCATTACCATACAGAATTACAGGCCCCTATGTTGAAAGACTCAAGTTATGTCCACACATAGACACCATTCTGCTATTATTAATGAAGATAAATTGAAAAGTATGAATGTAAACTGGCTTCTATTAGCGTAGTTCAAAATTTATCAGGGCGGATGAACACCTACACGCTATCATAAACTTAGCTTTATCAATACAATAAGGGAAGTAGAATAAAAAACAGTGATCGGAACATATACACATTTAGAATACATGAGGACCAAATGTGGGAGTGTCGGATTAGTTATAAAAAGATCTATGCATGCTTTATTTACGCTCAAGTCAAGTTCTACTTAATTTTCTGAAACTAGCCCACTGTAGCCCACGAAATAGAGTAGGACCGCAAGCGTGCATGTTTATGGCGAAGACTATTGACTGAAACGAGGTAAGTAAAGTGAAACGTATTACTATAATTCGTTACGTTCACACATTCTGCAAGATAAAATTATTACTAGAAAACCATTTACTGCATACTTTACCAACCCATCAAACATACGCAGCTAGTAACATCGTATCTTTATGTAGCTGACTTGTTTCCATGATCACGAATTCTATTTTAAAAGTGTAGGTTGAAATTAGCAGCTATTATGTCACATTTATAGAGAACGGTTCGTCAGATCATGGATAATACAAATCGTAATTCAAATATTATCAAATTACGGAATGTAAATGTAATTCGGTAGCATACATTTGCATATTCATCGCGGAAATCAATAAATTAAATAACGAGGGGCTTCACAAATTTTATTCATCTGATATTGTTAATACAATTAAAATTAATACGAGATTCCGTTGAAAATCGAAATTCAAAAGGCAAATTAGATTTTTTTCTCGAAATAACAGTAATGCAAAGTTAATTCCAGACACATCGCATACGAAGTATAACACACGTTTAATAAAGTTTAAAAAACTCCAATATTTTTAAAAAATAAAACAACTGTCTAGCTTATGTTTATAAAGACGAAATCCAAAAGGCGTCTGTAATTCAGGCTAGCCAAAACTTATCCATCGATAAACCAAATATTTCTGAAATTTTAAAAAAATATTGAATTGAGGAAGTCATTACATTTAACAAACAGAAAGTTTAATACTTCGGTCCAAAACGAAACATCACTTATATCTTGTTTACTGATGCCAACATAAACTGTACAGTAGATAATTTTTTTCAGTTCCATTTCTTAAGAAAACGACTGTTACAAATAAATCTATTAAATTAATTACGACGGAAAATCGTAAAGCTTTAAAAGAATTTTGTTTGGTACATCATGTGGCCTTAGGCTTAAAAATAATCGTCTTATTATCGCATACGTATTAGATAATTTCTTGTTCACAATCCTGCAACGGTTTCATAATAAGACACTTCTATGAAATAATATTTATTAGGACCGGTCCCACTTCGTACTACTGTATCGATAGTATTGCATTTTTACTAATATGAGATTGAAGTTTACACATCGGTGAGAATGACGGAGGAATTCAAGACCAAATTGCGTCGCAACCCAGAAGACAACAATTATAATAGATTTTCTAAGAAGTTCCTTATCATTCACTTCAATTTCAAAATCACATTATTGCTCAAGAAAATATTATTTCAGTGACATTAACTTAACCGAACAAACAAAATCACATTTCTCACATATTGTATCTTCCTTCCCGAAACAGGTTGGGTGAATTCTGAAGAACTCTACCCATCTTCGTAAATCTTAAAATGTTGGAGACACTGGACAGATGGCTTCTGCAGCTGGGGATTTTCTCCAGTATTGTACTAGCTGCATTGTACGTGTACTTCAAAATATCTTACTCCTACTGGGAGAAACGTGGTGTTTTCACTTTAAAACCTAAAGCTCCATTTGGCAACTTCTCATACTCCTTGCTATTTGGAAAAAATCCTGAATACGAAGTCACCGAATTCTACAAGGCCTTTGAGGGCCACAGAATAGGAGGACTGTATAGATTCACTAACCCGTCTCTTCTTGTACGGGATACTGATATTATGAAAGATATCCTCGTTAAAGACTTCAAAAACTACTTCGCGCGAGGACTTAAATTTGATGAAGAATCTGAACCACTAAACGGTCATCTGTTTTCAATATCTGGGCCGAAATGGAGGAACCTGAGAGTGAAAATGACCCCAATATTTACGTCTGGGAAAATAAAGACGATGTTTGGGAGCGTGGTCGAATGTGGCAAGGAACTGCATACTTCTCTTCAGAAAATTGTCAGAAACGGAGAAACAATTGAAGTAAAGGACTTTTTAGCAAGATACAGTACAGACGTCATATCCTTGTGTGCTTTTGGAATTCAGTGCAACTGTCTGAAAAACCCGAATGCTGACTTTCGTAACTGGGGAAGAAAAGTATTTGAACCGCATTTTAGACAACGACTGACGTCCATTCTAAACATTTTGTATCCTTCATTAGTTTACACTTTGAAACTGTCCTTCATTCCAAAGGATGTGAGCAACTACTTTCGGAAGATGGTTAATGATACTGTGGAATATCGCGAAAAAAATAACGTGGAGAGAAATGATTTCATGCAGCTGATGATACAACTCAAAAACAAAACACTGGGTGCAGTAGAAAATAATGATACGAATTTCCCGGTGAAAGAAACAGACGAACTGAACAGTAACGCACCATTTGGTAAGTCATCGTATCTTAAAAGTTTTATTTTGCATTTCTCAATAAGACGCTGGACTTTATATTTAAAATTACAACTGAGAAAATTTTGAACATTCCTAAGTGTCCTTGTTCAGGTTTCAAAAATATTATTAGAATTCAAGAGGAAGTTTTCACTTTATTCGAAAAAAAATTCCGAGAGACAAATAATGAATTCAATTACAGAACCAGCATTCTTATCGGTATTTTACATTTCAGAAGTAACAATGGATGTAATAGCGGCACAAGCTTTTCTGTTCTTTCTCGCCGGCTTCGAGACGTCATCAACCACAATGACTTTCTGCCTGTACGAACTGGCGCTGAATCCAGATATCCAGGAGCGACTCCGGGCTGAAATCGATACAGTGCTGGGGAAACATGGAGGAAACATCACTTACGAATCCATCTTCGAGATGGAATATTTGGACAAAGTAGTAAATGGTGAGTTCCTTCTTGTATGAAAAGAAATTATTAACTAGCTATAGCCAATTAGAAATAAAGATATTTACAAGTCACAGAAATCCACCTCCTACATGTCCAGAGCTGCGTGATATATGGGTGATAAATCGCTGTATGAAAGCTATTTTTACTTTCAGTCCTACTAAAATGTTGTTGTTTCGGACGAAGGGACCCAGCTGACTGGAAACTGATCAGTGTTCATGTAGTATTAGTACATCAGATTCAGGCACGTAAACATATGGTATCGTAGTATGTGAACGTGCCCTTAAAGGTATAGATTAGAAAGGTGGAATCAGTTACCCATATTCAGTGAGCACAAAATAATGTAATAAAATCCTCAACCGCCAAAACGGAAAGGGAAACAGCTCTACGATGATTCACTTAATCACGTCCATGTTTTCACTTACATCAGCAATACGCATTCATTTATATCGTTTCTACGAATTCACAAATATCAGATCATTTACATCAAATCTACTTATTGACTTCCACCGAACCTAGATGCAGATGAGTGTCCAGCTTTACCCTTGGTACATGAGTAAAGATAGAAACCTGATTGGTCCCCAGAGGGGTCTGATTGTGAAGAAAATAGCAGGTCTCCCACTGAGAACAGCAAGTAGCCAGTTAACTTACTGAATGGGTTATCAATGACAATAATTAAAACACTATCAAAATTAAATAACATGTTGAACGTTGTACACACTCCAAGATCTACGGGTGCATGAGCGCCCACACACGAGCAAGCGTGCAAGGACACAAATACGTAATTCCATCGAGCGGCTATTCACAGAATCGACCATCCAATTGGAAAGTTTTACAAATAATATATTATCTTTTTTACAGAAACGTTACGAAAATACCCCCCAGTGACCGTCCTTACCAGGGAGTGTACAAAGCCAATCAAACTTCGAGGAACTGACGTCACTTTGGAGAAAGGCGTACAAGTGCTGCTACCTATATTAGGGCTTCATCACGATCCTAAGTACTACCCTGACCCTGAAAGATTCGACCCTGAGCGCTTCAGTGAAGAAGAGAAGAAGAATAGACCGCCGTTTAGCTACCTTCCATTTGGGGAAGGACCGAGGATCTGCATAGGTCAAGTTTCTGATAATTCACTTGATTGTGCAGTAATTTTAAATGTTGATGACTCAGCTACAACATGTGATGCCTACAACATCAGTTTCACTTTTGAGAAATAAAATAAAATCATAAGAAAGAGAATCTCATATCACATATTTCAAGGAAGTTGCTTTATACGTATATATCCAAAATAATAAGTAGCTGAAACATAAAGACAAAAACATAACATAAAACACATGATTACAATTGTGATCCCCGAATTAGGTCTATTTGTTACAAACACATAGTACACCACGTGGTTTGGTGTTCATATTCTCATATATTCATAATTATATATAAAGTTTTGAAATATTATTCGTTGTAAAAATCTTAAAGAATGTTTCTAGAAACTGAGGCATCTGGCCAATATATTGTGTGTGGCTTTTGTGTTTCAGGAATGAGATTCGGGCTAATTCAGACCAAAGTCGGGCTCATTAGTATTATTTCGAATTTCGACGTGCAACCTTCCGAGAAGACCCAAGTACCACTCGCATATGATAAAAATGCGCTTGTACTAACCTCTGCAGGTGGAATGTGGCTTAAGTTGGTGAACAGGCAAGACAAGTAACTGAATCAGACAAGAAATGACACGAGTCACAGAAGAGTTAATTCAACATTTATACATATATGGGAACATACGAAATTTTTATTGGGTTTAATTTCAGAAACTCTTCCATAAGCTGTAAGTTGTTTTCAGAACAACGTTTTGTTCAGTTAAAAGTCAAGTATTTTTAGAATAAGAGATCATACTTAGTAATTTTCTCGTACAGCTAATATAACATACCAACTGTAACAAAATGAATTGTTCAACATACTCATGACAAATAAATATCTAATTAACGAGAAAACTAAAGCAAGCTGAAGGTGAGATTCCTGTGTTTATACACTATAAAACGAAAAAAATTATGGTGACTGAAGGCCGCTGAAAGTCTTTCAATTGAGAAGGTTTGAAAATACTCCAATACGGAAACCAGAAGTACCAGAACAAGTCCCCCTACTCTCTCCTACTCGGAACCGATTTTCCAAAGGATTGCCCCTTCCCCAAATTATTAAAGATAAGATGAGCTGTACATGGTGCCATCAAGCATCACGCGATGAGGATGTGAGGCGGAGTGGAGTACAGCTCTAATCATTTTTTACCTCGGGACTAAATTGAGGTGAGCGGTCAGCTTCACTCCTTGCCCGCTTTACCCTTGGGTAAGAGCCCTGGGTATAATACCAAATGTAAAGGACTCTGTTTGGGCCCCACAGCCGGTCTCAGCCAGGTAGATAAGAGGGAAAGCTCTTGCCTCTACAGGGAATTAAACCCCGGTGGTTCAACGTGTGGGACTGTCACTACATTGTCTGAGTTAACTGGTTCCTGAAATATAAAACGATTTACAGTAACTATGTTATAATTATTCATAGTCGTTCCTTGAAATAACGTGCAAAATCTGACCTACAGTTTACTGCCTATCTTTCTTATCATTTAAGTTATATAAGGTGGATGGCTGTCTTCCAGACTACACTGCGCAACAACCCAGAAGACTTCAGTCTCATCGCCGTAAACACCTCAAATCCTGCCGTTTAATTACTTGTTTTTTTATAACAATCTTAAAATTCAAATGCACAAAAATACCATAATATCACATGTCTACAATAACTATTACTTGACGTTTCGAACAACATGCATATCAGATTAATCTTCTGCATACATTTTTAATTAACTTGATGAGAAAAGTAAACCGTAAAGGGTACTTAACCTCTTAAGTTTCAACTTGAAGCTGCAAGGTTCAGTGAAATATAAGCCTCTTTAAATCTAGTATCAAATAAGATTAAGATAAAACATCTTGAAATACGTATATGTGAATATTTTTGAAGACGTTAAAACGCAGTTCGCGTCGACTTTAATGACATAAATACTGTACCAATTTTTATGAAAATAGCAAGAATTGTTCAAAGGGTAATATGTTTTGGCTGGCTACATCAGAAATATAGCAGAAAAGTCTAAAGTTTTCAATTTTCAGACGTAATTAATTAGCAGTCAAAATTTTGTTGTTGTTGTTACTATGCCAAGTACAGAATATGCTTAGTCACTTATTGTAAATATAACATGCTTATCAAAAACGGAACGCTCATTATATATATATGGGATAATGCGTCACAGGTCACATGTGGTAAGAATATTAGACATGCATACAGTTTAGTGAACAGCATACAGCTGCAGTGAACACAAATCGGTATCAGGAAAAGCTACGATAACGTAAGTAATAATTGTCTTAGTTCAAATGTTGAAAATGGTATACGATTAAGTTAAGGAGTCTAAGAATTATAGAATATGACATCTAATTCTGTTACCCACTTGCAGAATTATTCGATAAATTTTATCACTTAACTGTTTGCCCATGTACTTTTACGCATCTTATATGGTAGGATAATGCTTATGGCTACATGTGTGTGTTGTACATAAAATATTTCGCTGTCACGGTAAGGGATTTTTGGCCAAAGGGTTTGTACGAATGACCATAAATCCACTTCTTCTTACGTCTGGTGATTCACAGATTTTATTTCAGTGTGTGATCGTCACACGTGTAAATGCACCAGTGTCTTTAGAAGAGGAGACAAACGAGAACCTACAGACGTTCGACTGGTAAGCTCCGAATGTAATTCAAGTAGCCTCGTGTTTACCGCTGACATCAATTAAATGCAGTGTGAATGTATTTCAATGACCTTCTGGTTTGTGTGTGTTAGGGGAAAATATAGGAAAAAATTCAGCCTAAGATTAACACTGGAATTAGCATTTACTTAATGAGTTCCGTGTACAGAATTTTGTGTCCGCCTAACGTCGGGTTCAAATTCGTAAAAGCAGGCAGTAATAATTTTTCCTACCTATGTAATGACCCACGGAATTTTCAGCGTCCTTAAGTGACCCTCAGTAAACACAGTTACACAACCCTGGTATAAAGCATAACATATTTTTTACCTGAATTTCTCTATAAGGACCATGTACAATCAGCCTATTATGTTAACACGACTTACACCTGGAACGAGAGACTACAAAATACTACAAGGTAAATTTAATCTGTGTAGGTTAGAGAAATGATTATATTTACATCATAAGTAATAACCTGAAGTCCATGTCTCAATTATGTAGTTTAAAAGAAAGCAATAAACATGATTTGTGAGTACAAGCCAAGAACTGTTTCCCGTTTCCCGAAACTCAGGATTTACACTTCCTTTATCCAGACACCGAGGAATGTCATGTCAACCTGACAATGCAACTCGACACTCAGACTGAAAGCCCCTACTCACAGAAATCCTCATAAACAAATTGTGTGTTTCTCCGTTAGTATTCAACTTCATACTGATTTCAGTATTTACATAGTTCAAAATCCAGACTGACTGAAATAAGCAGAAATAAAACTTTGTTTCAGTTTGGTTGAGCCAGATTTCTAAGAACGAAGTTTTACCAGATTTCTTGCAAACGTTTTCAAATTTTGAAATGGAACAGAAGGTTGATTGTTGTGTTCGCGAGATGTCACACTGATCCCTGTCCCGAGACAGGGAAATTACTTAGCTCGTAAAAATAAGATTAAATCCGGGCTCTGTGACACATTTAATGATTTTTTTTACAGTGAACAATTTTTAGACCGCGCCCAACCCTCGCTACCTTAATGGAAAAAGTTTTTTTGCGATACTAGTACCCTACAGACTGATCGAAAAGTCATACAACACATATTAAAATATTTATTGATGGTTGCCACTCAAAACAATTAATTTTGATTCATAAACACAACGTCGTTGTGACTATACAAGACCTCACGAGGGTCATGTCATATTGAAACCTGCTCACCCCAGTCCATTGCAAGGATATCTTTTTCACGATTACAAGGAGGGTCCAATGTCGAACGCTGTCTGGTATCTCGTTCTTACGTAACTTGCCAGAATTTGTTTAGGGATACGTTTCTCGACTCTCCTCTGCAAAGCATTTACAGTATTTCGTTTGGTGAATAGTTTCCGTGACACAGGAAGCTTGCAGGGCAGAAACCGTTCCGGTAAACCTTCGATGTCAAGTGGCGATAGTTTAGACGATATGTATCAAATTTTGTTACGCTTTCCACGAGTCAATGAGAAATCTTTCTCTTCAGAGCGAATTATTTACGGACTTGCACATGAGGACAAAAAATATTTTCACACTTCATCCATATCACGTACACGTTATGCACAAACTCAATTTGATAGCGTAAAACTTCAGCATTGCAAATGGTATAAACGTTTCATTCGAAGGGACGTGGACATATAAGATAAAATTTTATTTCTTGTCAAAGCATGGTTCCATCTAAGACGATATGTTAATAGTCAAAATATGGAGTAAGCTGTGCATTTCAAACGTCACTGCAGAAGCACTAACCGTGTTGCATTAAAATTAGGATAAAAGTGAATGCATAGCTGAAGGCGGTGGACGTTTCCAACAGTTAACACAACTTTTGTATTTGTTTTCTGATTTCAATGTAATTTATTTTTTGACAAATAGAATAAGTCCCAGGAATAGGTTACGTTATTTTTCAATCACACTTTAGTTACAAACACAATTTTATAATTTTTAATTTTAAATGAATTACAGGAAGAAATTTCTTTCAGAAAAAAAAACATACCGACTGAGACCAAGTTCATCTGCAATTTATCTATTCTTCCTTCCAGTAACAGGATCCGAGATCCGTGATTTTGAAGGATGCTGGGGGCACTCGATTCCTGGCTCCTGCAGCTAGGAGCTGTCATCTGCGTCGTCCTAGCTGCTTGGTATCTGTACTTCAAAATATCTTATTCCTATTGGGAAAAACGTGGTATTCCCACTTTGAAACCTAAAGCTCCATTTGGAAACTTTCGGGATTCCATCTTATTAGGAAGGAACCCTGGATTCGAAATAACAGAACTATACAAAGCTTTTGATGGCCACAGGGTCGGAGGAGTCTACAGACTCTCTGGTCCATCTCTTCTTCTGCGAGACACCGAAATTATCAAGGATATTCTTGTCAAGGACTTTGATCATTTCTTCAGTCGCGGAAGGGTAGTTGATGAGAAATATGAACCGCTGGACGGACATTTGTTTGCATTATCAGGGACGAAATGGAGAAACCTGAGGGTGAAATTGACTCCGGTATTCACAACACTAAAAATAAAGATGATGTTTGGAACGGTCATCGAATGTGGGAAAGAACTTGAGCATTTTCTTCAGGAACCAGCCAATAACGGAGAAACAATTGAAGTAAAGGATATCCTAGCAAGATATAGTACAGATATTATAGCTTCTTGTGCATTTGGAATTCAGTGCAACTGTTTGAAGAATCCGGACGCAGAGTTTCGTAACTGGGGAAGAAAAGTATTTGAACCGCATTTTAGACAAAGACTGACCTCCATTCTAAACATTTTGTATCCTTCATTAGTTTACACTTTAAAAGTGTCCTTAATTCCAAAAGAAGTGAGTAACTACTTCCGGAAAATGGTGAAGGAAACTGTGGAATATCGTGAAAAAAATAACGTGGAGAGAAATGATTTCATGCAGCTGATGATACAACTCAAAAATAAAACACTGAATGTAGCAGAGGAGGAAGACGTGAAGACCCTGCAGAAAGAAACTGACGGACTGAAGAGTAGTAATACACCATTTGGTGAGTAATAAGCAGCCTCCTTTTGTGCATCAGAGATTTTGTTAATGATATGATTTCTGTTTTTATTAAAGCAACTAGAGTCTTACAGAAAGACGTTAGAAGTTGTTTATTTTTAAATGCAATTAACGAAGTCGTGTACCCCTTTCTAAATTTTCTGTACTGAACACCTAACAATTACTTATACCACTTTCTTAATTTATTACCAGCTCCGCAATCAAAGTAAAGCACATCTTTATCAACCGTGTTTAGATAATTTATTTCTACATCTAGTATTTTTATCTTTTAGAAGTAACAATGGATGTAATAGCGGCACAAGCTTTTGTGTTCTTTGTCGCCGGCTTCGAGACGTCATCAACCACAATGACTTTCTGCCTGTACGAACTGGCGCTGAATCCAGATATCCAGGAGCGACTCCGGTCTGAAATCAATACAGTGCTGGAGAAACATGGAGGAAACATCACTTACGAATCCATTTTCGAGATGGCATACTTGGACAAGGTCGTGAATGGTGAGAGAATCACAGTTACAAATTGTGCATAAAACTCGATTAGCGTCGGCAGATTTATGAAAATATAAAGTAACCAGAAAAGATGCTAAGCTGATGAAAAAGTGGCGAATGAAATAAAATGTTTGAACTAAATCATTTCTTGGATAACCAATCAGGAATAACAGTATGCAAATATTACGTTATGATTATACTGTTATTTTACTCCGTAAGAGTAAATGCATACATTCATGCATAAATACATAAAATTAAAGTTTGTCCCGCTATGTGCCATGTAGGCGCTTGGGGTGAGAGGAGGTATAGCTCCTCCCTTTCTTGACCTCGGCACTAGATGGGGGTGAGTGGTCAGCATCACGCCCCGGCCGGCTTTACCCCCCCGAAAAGACCCCGGTACCCATTGTAGAGGAGGCTGGGTGGGTCCCAGGCATAAATAGATACATACGTAAAAAATACACACACACACAAAGTACAGTACCTAGGCTACGCTGGACATCCGGTTTTCGATTCACGGCCGCCAGGAACTTTTTCTTCGCCACAACGTCCACTCCGTATCTAGGGTAAACCCAATTTCTATCCAGCGGGTTCTATCCTCAGCGTAAAGCGCCCGGGACGTGAAAATCATCACTCACCGCCATCTAGTGTCGAGGTCAAGACTGCAAGGAGCTATACCTGAACTTCACCATACGACTGCATGACGTGGTGCTTAATTAAGCACCGGCGACTTTATACTTTTCCATGCATACAATCTAAAACCAACAAATTTTTACGACCGAACGTCGTGGTGGACATGTCAGCAACCCTGCTTTGTATTCCAGGGCGGCCGCCCTTTAAAATCTAGGCCCGAAAACCGGCTACCCTGACTGAGGCTTTCTGTGGTTTTCCCCAGTCCCTGCAGATAAATTCCGGGGCAGTACCTTCAATTATTCCACGATAGCTTCCATTAGTATCTTTCTGGATCGGCCGGAAATATGGGACAGAGTTTTTGATCAGGAGTACAGGGGAGGGGGTTATTACTTTAACCTGTAGCTTATATTTCGAAGCGACATTTAGCCAGATGGTCTCGCGAGAAAGAACTCGGTATTACAGAGCTTTAAATAGAGCTTAAATCTCACTGAACGAACATACAAAGAAACCTCATCATTAGTCCTAATTAATGAGAAAAATATACTTGTGTTCTGAATCTGTGGTCACGCCTATGAATGCAGGTATGAAAAGTGAAGACCTCGTCTTATTCAAACCAAGAGAAGTTAATTTAGACCAAAGATTACTTTTGCCGTTACATATCTTTTTTATGTTTGTCTCAGGAAGTAAATATAGATAAGAGGACTAGTCTAGCATTATAAGTCAATCGCCTTTCTACGAAGAGTCATGTTTATTTTACCTCTAATATTGTGTGAAATGGAAGGGGTTTACAATCTAAAAGAATGAGAAAAAAAATGAGAGTGGAACCACGGTTCCCTAGTTAACGTTGAATAACGTTTAACTGTAGAAGTATATTTATACTAAAATAAAATTTTATTTGCACATTAATGTATACCTTTACATCTTATCTATATGTGACGTCATCCGTCGACAGCTTATCTATATGTTGCGTCATGTACTCAACACACTCACTCTAGAACAGTTCTTTGTTACCAAATAAATGGCCAAAACTCCTAAACCGTAAGAGTTAGCTGAAATCTGTTTGCAAATTTGAAAAGCTCGTGTTTATTTACGTATTTCACTCGCAATATGTCCTGATCTAACTCTTACGCTTTAGATGTGGCAAGCGGTTGAAGTTAAGGAACGAGGTTATAGTTATTGCATGTTTTGGGTAATTATTTCAACAATGTGTAAAATATGCATTGTAGAATAAAGTAAACATCATGTAGAAAAAACCCTTTATTTACTCGTTAATTTACATATAGGTTTATATTCTATATCTTACATAGGTCTCGAGTTATTTGCGTTTGAAGAAGTTACACACCAGCGTTACCTTACGTCTTACAGTTTCCGTCGAGTGTACCGTGATTTTATAAACGTTATTCAACGTTAAAAAAGAACAGATGGTTGTCTTCCGGTGTATAACGCCGTGTAGTCTGATAGACGTTCAACATCGTTTCAGAGGTATTTGCTGTCTCCATCAGATAAAGTGGCACAACGCAGCATAATAAGACGTGCCATAATTATCACATGTACATAGGCTAGTACACGCTGTTTCTCTCGAGACGTATTTTTGAAAACTGCACACTTATAAAAGTGAGAGAATATATTACATAAAATAACATAATGAAAAACAATAATGCTTCATTACCACATTATTATAGGGACTAACTCCAATCTAATGTGTGTTGATTAACAGCTACTGTAAATTTCATTACAAAACTAGTTTAGTCAAACTAGAGAAGCAGTAAGTGGACAGTTGATAGACGAAAGGAGCTCCGAAAGTAACGCTTTGCGCTAGTTATAATAAAAAAGGCAGTCTCGGGTTTGTAGTGAAAAACTGAATAATACTCATAGAAAAGCCTGGCTTATGTCCTTAATTGTTGGTCCACATACATGTAATGCGACAAAAACATAATATAAAGCACCAAACACGTACATAAACATACACACAAAAAATCTAAAATATTCCGTCCCACGCGACTTTTGGGTCGTCTATCGCGCCGGCCATGTTGTGACACTGTCGGGATTTATGACCTTAAACTCTGTTGGCAGACAAGTTAATAATAAACAGAAACGTTATAAAAAGGCGGAGAAGTGTAACAAAATTATTAAACGTTCTACGCAATCCAAGGGGATCTTTACGCAGGAAAGAAGAACAAGGATCTCATTTTAATTCCGTTTATTCGTGTATCGTAATTTCAGAACAATTCTAAATGAAACAAATCTGCAGTTATCATGACGGCAAAGATGTTGTTGTTGGTCCTCTAGGTTGTAACGCTGTGTGGATTTATAGACATACTAATTTCAACTTCAGGATGAAGGCAAAATTCCACCGAAACGTCGGTATCTGCCTGAAAGTACAATCGGCGATGCAACCGAGACTAACAAACATAACGGCAAATAAACTCTGAAACTGTATACCTAAAATATAAAGGAATATATGAAAGGAGGAAGGAACCTGGAAAATAGGTTCCGTGCTGGTATTCGAATTCAAGTCATTCAGCCACTTTACCGAATAAGATATCCAGGCTAATAAATTTTATCGCATTACAAATATAAAGTATTAAACATTGGTAAAGGTTCGAGAATATCTGAGCACACAAGTATGAAAGACCTAAGTCTAACGCACACGCAAAGAATACAAGTGGAGTCAAAGATTTTACGTACTAAAATATGTTTTATTTTAACAGAAACGCTGAGGAAGTACCCTCCTTTGATTTCCCTTACCAGAGACTGCACAAAGTCGATCAAACTTCGAGGAACTGACGTCACTTTGGAGAAAGGCGTACAAGTGCTGCTACCTGTATTAGGGCTTCATCACGATCCTAAATACTACCCTGACCCTGAAAGATTCGACCCTGAGCGCTTCAGTGAAGAAGAGAAGAAGAAGAGACCGCCGTTTAGCTTCCTTCCATTTGGAGAAGGACCGAGGATCTGCATAGGTTAAGTCTCTTTCTGATAATTTTGACGAGTTTTAGCATCTTGTAGTGCAAATTACGGACAAATTAAAGTATTAATCCGTCTGACAAAAGAAAACCACTTTCTTAATAGACTAAGTAGCAATGCACAGAGATACGATAATAAAATAATGAACGAGCGACATGTTTTTCTTAACGCTGTCTTGAGGTTAATTACTATACGTTTGACATACTGTAGCTCTGTAATTAAAGACCTCAACCAAAGTATGATGAAAACGCTCCCTGATGACGGCTTCTCACATCGAAACATGTCGCTAATATATTATTTTTTTTCTTTTCATATAGCTTTAAGAGACTGGGCCCTTTAGCCTGTTCCAATGCGGAATTAACTTTAGAAACTAGAGCTTTTTAGGAACTCGAGTAGGACTTCCTGAACGGGGTATCGGCGTGTTGCAAGGTGCCTATACACACACGGGACAGCACAACACAGAATATTAATATTTCGAGTGGTTTTCCAATCAACGGTACCAATGTCCGAGGAATACAAGAATGTGCACTACTTGGACAGTGTGGCCACTGTCATTGACACCTCATTATCGTAAATGTGTACCTTGCTAAGTTCATTACCAGATACTTTTATGTGTCAGATAGATTAGTAACTTTATACGATAGGTCTGGCAATTTTTAACAGAAGTGATTCTATCAAATTCTTACAGACAACTGCAAATCCTCGTATGGGATTTTACGTGAGAGAAATTTTGTACTGCTCAGAATAATAATGAACGTGGTAAAAATTTCTAATCTTAATAGCAGAAATCTTAAACATGAGGTATATAAACGAGGACTTACGTGATTTAGACGCCACAAAACTCTCTGCAAACAAAATGTGGAGAGATTTTAAGATGAAGATTGCTGTCTTCTGGGTTATTGCGCCGTGTAGTCTGAATGAATTCATCGCCCTGATGACAGAGGCAGTATGATCTCTGAAACGTTGGTGGAAATCTACCAGACTACACGGCGCAAGAACCCAGAAGACAGTAATCTTCAGACTCACCGATGTGAAAACCTCAAATCCTACACAGATATAAAGATGCTAAAAAAGAGATTCGAAATCGTAGTCGACTACTAGCCTGATACTTTTACGTTCCAGGAATGAGGTTCGGCCTGTTGCAGACCAAGGTGGGCATCATCAGCTTCCTGGCCAACTACGAGGTGAGGGTTTCAGAGAGGACCACAGTACCGCCAGTACTTGACCAGCGAACCTTCATATTATCCACTGTCGGAGGAATGTGGCTTAAAATTGTGAATAGACATAATAAAAGTAACTCAATTTAGCACAAAATATAATAGTCTGTTGGTTTACTAAATGTATTAATTCATGAACAGTAAATCCATACAAAAACATAGCGTTATTCGTATATAGAAATGGGAACTTTCTGTAACACTCAGAATAAGGGAGGAATTAGATTTTTAAAACTTATTTTGTATACCTTGTTTCTAGAATAAAGTACTGCATTTATGTTTAAAGTTTAAACTTATATTCTCCTATCCCTGGCGAAACTTAAAAAATCAGACTTAAAATTTTGCCTCTTGCATTACATAGGTACAGAGGTTGGTCTGCAATATAAATGAAGAACATATATTGCAGGTTTATCAAATTCTTTTTTATGGTGTAGCCCAATATTAAACTTTCAAATATGTATTTATTTTTTATCCACATGTCATAAGAAACTATTCTTTTGAAGATGATTGCCTTCTGGGTTTTTTTTTCGTATTCTGGTACGAGTTTATAGGCGTTCAGACATGTCTTCAGCCTCTGAAACGTCTACCAGACTACACAGCGCTACAACCCACAAGGCAGCCATCTTCATACTCGCCATCATAGAAAATTCAAGTCAAAAGCGGTTAAATATAAATATGCCCTCACCAATGTTTCATCAGGCCATATAAGATTTCTGCATGTGTCTGTTAACGACAATTTGACATTACGCACAAGGAAAACAAATTCTTCTTCTTATTTGATTATGTTCCTAAAGCTTCGTGTTATTGTCCGATTCTAATCAATATTGGAGCGTGACAACTCATTTCAGTACAAGTCTCTAGTACCAAATTCCATGTAAATTCGTTCAGTTCCTTCTCGACTTGTAACATGCGAATAGACGATCGGGCGAAGTGACAGTCTGACATGACATCCCTAAGAGGCGTATTCTTAAAAGATGTGTCTTTATATAAAATACTGTTTGTGTTGTGTCTCTCTCAAAATGCTATATTTCTCAATTATTACCAGCAATTCCTACAAGGATGCTCATAGCTGCATGTCGTGCTCTTCCCTTGAACTACAAATCAGAAAAATTACAATCGTTGAACTTTATCACATGCAAGATACGAGAGTTGAAAATCATCGTGACAGTTCAACAGTTGCTGCGTCAAACGTTAAGTGGAAACGCATCGTGACTTGCGGTAAAACTTCTGGAAATTAATTTAAAAAAACAAACAAACCAGCAAACAAATCTTATCTTCACTACACTCCGCTTTTCTTCCTTTCTTACTACTTTCCTTCCTTATA
This sequence comes from Zootermopsis nevadensis, assembly GCF_000696155.1. The sequence continues at coordinate 38,012 of NW_019060367.1, read as the reverse complement.
AATTCCTCTTTTCTTCTCTTATATTATATTAATTTTCTAATTCATCTAGTTCTCATTCTTCTTCGTTTCATTTTTAATTCTCTCTTCACACCTCTTCTCCGAACAAGCTGATGTAGAGAAAAGCCCGAGACTTACATTAGTGATTGATTTCAAACATGACTTGGTTACTGGTGGATTCTCCTGACTTTACTCTTATATGCAAACGAATTCTGGGATGGCACATTAATTGGGGCCTCAGCTACCTATTTTAATATTCTCCACTAGGTCCCAATTTGTTCAACGCTACTATGTGTACAGTTGAGACAACGTAGTTAAATGCTATTACAATTAATTTCACCAAGAATTCGGAATATTTTTTTTAAAAAATATGGACTGATTTTATTATACAAAGGAAATCACAATCGAAAAATTCTAGAACCTTTAGAGAAGAGCCCAGTTATTCTGAGCGACATATTTGGTTTACAACATGGATATTTCAAGATAACAAGTCATAGGCAACACATCATGTCTGTATTTACATTCATACATTACGAAAATCATGCAAGAAAATCTTCTGAGACGAAGTTCTTCCAGCCTTTCTTCATTGTGATGTTGATTCAGTGGGTAATGACAACTAATTCATCCTGTTTAAGGTATGGGGGGGGGATCATAAGACAACGTTTCGCAACCTGAATGCTTACGTTGTCAGGTGACAATAGAAAACGTTCATATTTCGCTGGAAACTACAACAAACAAACAAACAAACAAAGAAGTCCCAATATATGGGTCTGACAAAAGCAGTTTCCAAATCGTTGTATTTAAAGTTGTGACAAAGTCAATTACAATTGAATTTAATTATTTATTATTAGCGTGATGTATCAACAGCCAGAATAATAATAATAATTATATTATCGTGAAAAACACGTATACTCAATCTTATACTTCAGCTATCTTCCATATGGAAAAGGACCTAATTATTTACATACTAGATTATAAGGAGTTTTATTAGAGGTATGTCTACTGGCTACGACCTGGATGGTCTGTGCTCTGGTGTTCAGGAGTTTTATTTGTATTCGTCAATTCTGATAGGGTTAGCGCCAGCCAGAGGTGAAACAGTGGTTACTGTCCAGTAAAGACAAAAGCGAAGATGGTCGGAGCGTTAATAACTAGTGACTACAAGAAACCATGATGGTAGTGATAAAATAAATCACATGTGTTATTCAAAAACGTTACTGCATGCATGAAATGAAATTTAAGTATCTCTGAACTGATAAAGGAATGACTTTTAAAAATTAACTACCGTTACCAAGCTCATATTCAAGAAAGATAACTTTATCACTGGTGGACGCAATAGATACGCGAGAAATACAATTTAAACTTTATGGAATAAATCCTCTGCCTTTAACATATAGAATATAATATAAATTTAATATTTTTGAAATTGTATTTAAGAAATTGTATTTAAGTTATTATTGATTTGAATCTTTATATAATTATATACACCTGAAGATAGTTCTTTTAGGAACTGAAACATGTCGTGAAAAATGATGGTCTAATGTAAATCGAATATTTCGATAAAGAACATCATTTAATATTTTAAATATTTTAAATGTTAATTAATATAATATTTTAATATTTAATAAGAATTTATTGTGATTAGACGGACAAGATTTAAATAATATATATTTATTATATCACAATATGACGCAACTTTACCATCTCATAAATAATATATATTTAACATGTTAGTTGAAGTAGAATTACAAGTCCAACGTTGACTCGTATATGTCGCCACGGTCGCTCAGATCACCAATGTGGCTCAGACACTAGCACAGCGGTCACTGATGTTATCTAATAATTCAGCCCGTACCACAAATAAGACAACACTTCAGTAATTAGAAGATCAGATTGTTGACACTGTTTAATGAAATAATCGCTAATTGAACTGAAAATCAGACTTTTAAAAAACGCAGACTTATAGATTGTGAAGCAGGAGGAACAGATATTTACCACTAGGCTTTAAAGTGTTAGGGTCAGAAAATTCTTGCTATTAGTCTATTATTCACTTCGAAAACGTCAGATATTAAAATACAAACAATGTATACATATCTGTAGTTTCACACGTGGTTTTACATATGTTGTTCCGTGGGGAAATGCAGATGTACATATACAGTCTGGGCTGGGGTTTTAAAACGGCTGCTGAAGATGCAACTAGTGTTATAGCTGCAGGCGCAACGTTAAAATAGATCTTGGACTAATACCACGCGAAGACGTAAACTAGATTGATTGACGACGCAGACCTGTATAAAACTGCTTAGCTCCGCTGTTCTGAAATGAAGGAACTGCATGTTTTGTAAATAAATGTCCACTGTCCCTGTTACTCGTCTGGGTAATAAAGGCGTGGATTTGTTCATACCAACGGTTTGGGGGAACATATTTTCTCTATCTTCAGCGTTGAAGAATTTTAGATTATCGTTTTACTTTCCCTTTCCTAGTTGAACATTTCGTAATTGTTTGAGATGATTTTACATAAAATCTCAAGTCATATTTACGATACCAGGTGAATTATCTGATTAAGGCAATTTCTTTGCTTGATCCAGGTTTTGCCCCTGTTGCTGTACCAATTTATCGTATAAAACGAAAGTCGATGTTTACTGTTTAAATACGTTATTTGTAACGCAACTGGTAAAACTGCTGATTCATTCTTATAAACAAAATGTACGCACTCCGAATAGCATTCATATGTACTTAAGATAAGAAGACACTTTAATTTGTCATTGTGTGACTTCTGTCATAATCTCGGGTATTTATACGATGTCAAGAAACTCTCTTTTCCATTCGGGAAATTGGAACTCAATGCAGGACAATCAGTATTGAATACACAGTGTTGAAGGCGTTACATCAGTTACAAATAGGTCTACATGCCACAGAGAAAATAAAACTTGAGGTACAGTACATCAGAGACACATTTCAATCACTGTAGCTATCACAAAACAACAGACATTATAGAACGGTCTGTTATTTTCACAAAAGATGGAATTATTAAAAGTCAACAAGGAATTACTTTTACAGAGCTGAATAGCCTCAAATATACTGAATGCGTTTAAGGGCTATTTTCGTTTCTTAAGGAAAGAATACAGGCTTACTAAATCACCATGCTGTCACTAGTTTTGTTACAGGCTCCCTTCCAAATTCTGAATTGAAACACTTGACCGATTTTCACTAAACTTGATACGAACGTTATCCCATTCGGACTTCCAAAAACCTCGTAATTTTTAATTAACTACTGTTAGTAATAATAGCATAGCAAAGTCGAGAATATGTGAGATGAAATCTTACTTTATAATTAGGCAATAAAAATACACGTGCGTTAATAGAACCAGTGAGAATGTAAAACCACGCGAAAACTTTCTTTAGCTTTATTTTAACAGCGATAACTACGGAATTGTTGGTGCTAAGAGTTTGAAATTAAGTATGGAGACAGGTCATAAACAAACCCGAAAATATGCACGCCATATTATTTGTAACTAAAAAATTAGTGGCTACGCTAGAAATTTGAGGTTATGTTCTCCAAAATTTCAATTTCCTTGTAAGTAACAAAGTTTTCTGCAACATTTAAAAATAACAAAGAGTGAAGACAGTAATAATACTATTTTGAAACATACTTTAAACATAATCAATAATAAAATAATGCGATTCAAGTGGGATTCAATTGTATGACAATCTCCATACGATCCTATGAGCTAACTCTAGAGGTACACTACATTTCGCTAGTAAGTTATAAATTTGCATCGCCTTCATATATCAATAATAGATATCAACGACTAGAAAATTGTGTTATTGAAAAGTACGCTTTATGATTCTACCTGGAACTCAGTGTTATACTTATTAGAAATTAGCTCTGCAGATGTGAATGTTTCGTTCAAGGGTGTAACAATTATAATGAGGCAGCTAAGATTGATTTTATATTAATTATATTTATTATTCAGGGTTTGGCAATATAATGAAGGTACAGGTCTCAAAATCGTCTTATTTAGTTGCAGGTGACAAATACATTTTGTTATACGGAAATATACAACTTATTCATGTAGGTTCACATTAAAATTAGAGCATTCAAGTATTTAAGAATTTCAGCTTGTATTTAATTGAACTTGAGGGGACTACATGTATTTCCGCACCTTTTCTTTATTTTATCATATTATTCTTCTCCACAGGTGACTGGCTGAAATTTATAACATCCAGGATGCTGGATATACCATTCCTCCAGCTGTGGGTAACCATAGCAACTATTCTGACTACTGTCTATGTGTACTTCAGAGTGTCATTCTTGTATTGGAAAAAACGTGGTGTCCCAACTTTGAATCCCACAGCTCCATTCGGAGATTTCGGTAAAGCCATATTGACAAAAAAGAGCTTTCAACAAGTAATCAATGAATTTTACAACGATTTTGATGGACAGAGATTTGGAGGGGTATATTCTTTTAGTAGTCCTGCACTCCTTATTCGTGACCCCGAAATTATCAAAGCTGTCCTTGTGAAAGATTTCAATAAGTTTCACAGTCATGGAATTATAACAAACGAAGAGGTGGAACCATTACAAGGTAATTTGTTTGCCTTGTCTGGATCAAAATGGAGGAATCTGAGAGTTAAACTGAGCCCAACATTCACGTCTGGGAAGATGAAGATGATGTTTGGAACAATGGTGGATTGTGGAAAAGAACTCCAGACGTTTCTTCAGGAACCAGCCAATAACAAGGAAACAATAGAGGTAAAGGATATCTTAGCAAGATTCAGTACAGACATCATAGCCTCTTGTGCTTTTGGAATTCAGTGCAACTGTTTGAAAAATCCCGATGCTGAGTTCCGTATCTGGGGAAGAAAAATTTTTGAACCAACTTTTTCAGGAAAAATATTGCGAACTATAACGTTTTTGCTGCCGTCATCTAGTCGTTTCTTTAGATCGTCTTTTCTTTCGAAAGGCGTCACTGATTATTTCATGAAGATGGTGAAGGAAACCGTGGAGTACCGCGAAAAGAATGACGTGAAGCGAAATGATTTTATGCAGTTGATGATACAACTGAAAAACAAAACACTGGGAGTAGCTGAAGAAGACAACATAAAGCTGGGAAACCTGGACGCAGATGAAACTGAGAACAACGCCCCATTTGGTGAGCGTTACTAATATATTCTCATATAAATTTAACAACTAAATATGCTAGAATAAGGTACAATATTTAAATATTAGACTGAATGTTTTTCTCTGCTTCGTATTTGTGCGGTCCTGGGTTCACAATTCCGATCAACGACCGGTTATCCTGACCGAATTTTTAATTAATTTTATCGTTACATCCAGGCAAATACGGCCATTGTCTTAAAGCAAACCCCGACGTCTTCACTCCATATTAAAATCATCACTCTTTGATCATCCGGGGATCTATGAGCTCTATTCTATGCAGTAGATCTCGATTATCCGACATTCCGTTTTATCCGACCGTCCTTCGGACCATTTTAAGTCCGACAATCGGTACTCTGCAGTAGTATAATTTTTATCAGTGCTAGTGAGGAAATGTTGCAGTCTGATGTCGTTTCAATCAAATTTAATATATTTGACAATATTTAACACTTTGCTAACCATGCGATTTTTGCCATATTTTAGTTCTGTTCCGTGTCTCTAACCTTAGACAGGTTATTAAATACGAACTCAGAAACATTGCTGCATTGACCGCGTGACACTACTGTGGCTCTCACGAACCTCATGCATATTTATTCTCCCATCTGTAGTGTTAGAAATATGTTATTCTTATACTCCATGAAACTTAAACCTCCATTTATAGAAGATTAACGTGACCAAACAATGATTTTCGCGGTACTGAAATTAAATCCACCCGTGACCTTCACGGCAGCCAACGTGTTCCACATTCCACCACTTTACTGCCATACTTAAGGTTGAAAGCCAGTTATTTTCTTGTCTCGCCGGGACAGAATATCATATTATACTATCATTAGGCATCAGCAAAAATATTTACAGAGGAATTCTTACTAAGGTATATTCACTAATCATGCCACACGAAATTAATCAACACTATGCCCTTCCTGGGTCATATAAATTACAATGACAGAAACTGGCTTGTTTATATGTTCAAAAACACAACCACTTTATACATATATAATATTATTTTTCAAGATGGCATGATTTTCTTACACTTTTTAATTGTATTTTTTCTAATTTAGTAGAAAATAAGAGAAATTCTGTTATCATTACTTTCAAAATTTTACTTAATACAATTTCGTCACTTTACAGAGATAACAGTTAATGTAATAGCGGCCCAAGCGTTTGTGTTCTTTCTCGCCGGCTTCGAGACGTCATCAACCACAATGACTTTCTGCCTGTACGAACTGGCGCTGAATCCAGATATCCAGGAGCGACTCCGGGCTGAAATCGATACAGTGGTGGAGAAACATGACGGAAACATCACCTACGAATCCATTTTCGAGATGGAGTATCTGGACAAAGTGGTGGATGGTAAGAAGACAAAATCTGTTGATTTGAATACACCGCTTCATTGCTTCATTCATTTCAGACCAAAATAAAATGGGAAGATTTTCAGGAAAATAACTATACGTTGTCTATATTATACAAAAATTAACGGCCTCAATCAAAGGAAATGAAACTCGTAACAGGTTTAAAAGCCTTGCTTACCGCTTTAATACTCTATTTATCGCCCCACATATTCTTTGATACAAATTTATCTTCGTATTTACACGAGTCATCATTATAAAGTCACATTCATATTTAATTATGTGAAACTGCATCTAGGCTATAACTAAATCTAAATAAAAATAATTAATTATATGTTTGCTACTGACACTGTCTTTACGCACTAGAAGGAAGAGGAATAATCAATGCTTGTACAATTCTTCATATTTTTAATTATGTTCCTACAGAAACGTTACGTAAATATCCGCCCGCCACGACTATACGTAGAGAATGCACAAAGTCAGTCAAACTGCACGGAACTGATGTGCTGGTGGAGAAAGGAACAAAACTTCTGTTTCCCATTATGGCAATACATCACGACCCAAAGTATTACCCTGACCCAGAAAGGTTCGATCCAGAACGTTTCAGCGAAGTTGAGAAGAAGAAGAGACCACACTTTACCTACCTTCCTTTTGGAGAGGGACCTAGAATCTGCATAGGTATGTTATTTTTGCCTTTATTAATTATTCATACGTGAGGGATCAAACGGATATAGGTCACTGTGTTAGCATTCGACACATAGATTCCGATAATACTAATTTAAATTTAATTATTTGTACGATTTTCTTAAACTCTTTGCTCCGATTTCAAGACACCTCTCAATTATGACAATCTCTATATAAAATAAATTTCAGAATGTGCCATATTTTTATGAATATAGAGCTCACATTTGTTTCCAAATACCTACCGAAACGAAGTCGTCATTTACATTCGCGAAAGTCATAATTGAGTTTTTGACGAAGGTAAGACGATGGATTATCATCTTGTGGGTTATGGCTCCGTATAAACGAGGCAACGAATTCTTCCGACACGTTGGCAACCGCCTTCATGAATGCGCCGTGTCATAACCCAGAATTCCAGAGTCCACACATTCGCGTACATTTATTTTTCAGGTACTGCATTGGCCTATCTTCAAAATGTTGTAAATTTAAAATTTGTTTATTTACTTCTGTGTTACTATAATAACGGTAAATGCAATTGTAGACAGGAAGTTTGAATAAATTTTACCCCTTAACTTAAGAAAAATGTTCTCGGAAAAGGATAAGATTTTCAAAAATATGTACTGCGTTGTTCAACCTGTCAAAGGTGAAGCTTAAGTTACGTTTTGGTGATGTATGACATTTCGCACAGCGCTGTTTCTATACGCTCCTGGGAACATGCAATTAGCATGAAATCCTGTTTTGATATTTAGCACTGTTATGCCTAGTTACGTCTGTATCAACTTACATAAATTTTGTCGTAATTCCAATAATGTCTTTACATTATTCTATTTTTTATTTTCCTCCATCCAAACAATTTGAACAAATGAAACTTCGCTTTGTCAAGTAAATTCACCTAAATGTAGTGTAACTAATTTAACATTTTTTTTGAATAGTCAATTTAATGGTAGTCGATGTCTATTCAACCACGTAAACAAGTAGTTAACAATGAGAATTGGGAAAACTTTCCTGCGTAATAAAGCGGTTGAAGCTTGAAACTAAGTGCTCGTGTTGTACCGAGGTCAATAATGGGTTGTTCGGTCGATACATCGTGAAGATTGAGGCAGTTCGCGCTTCTGAGACGTCGCCTAACTTCTACGAGACTACACGAATCGCTATCATATTCACGCTCGCCCCTGTAAGAATCTTTAATCTCATTTATGATAAGTTTTAAAAACTGTAATTTGTATTTCTCAGGAATGAGGTTTGGGCTGATGCAGACAAAGGTGGGCATCGTCAGCTTCCTGTCAAAGTACGAGGTTCGAGTGTCTCAGAAGACTCCAATACCCCTCGAGTTTGACCACAGGTCTCTAGTGTTGGCGCCGCTGGGTGGAATGTGGCTGGACGTTGTGAAGAGGAATGACGCGTGATATCTGCCAGTTCTGAGACCGCGTAAGAAGAGTCAGTATTGGAATTAAGTAAAATGCTAGAGAAACATTCCATTCTCCTGTGATTATAGCACAAAATTTCTACTACCAACCAATATCGCTTAAATGAGAGCTGTGACGTTTCAGAGACGACAATGATGATTAAGATACTGCTGCTGCTGATGACGATAAACAGTTTTATTTTTCAGAAACAAAATTAGTATTCGTTATATATTACGCTATTTCTCTTAAATTAATATATCTAAGATGGGGAAACCAGGAATGCTGAGAGATTTTGGTGGCAAATTCTCTTGGAAAACAGGCACTTGGTTTGTTTTATTTAAGACCCATTTTCAAATACATTTACCTAATTTAGATCGCTGAATATGAGGGAAATTATTGTGAAGGATGAGCTCAATAAGTCTTGAAGAAAACGGTTATGGAAGTATTAAGATATAATTACTTCTAGCATTTCCTGGGTGGAAGTAAGTACAGGGCTATTCAAAAAGATTGTCGGGGTTTTAAAAAATCACTACACGTAGTACAATTGAGGTAGGAATACCAATCTTGTTTTATTTTGTAGCAAAACTCTCAAAGTTTTTTTGTACATGCATTATAAATGCTCAATATGTGCGCCTTCTGTCAATCTGCAGACATCTACACGATAGTCCATTTCTTTTCACACACGCCCCAGCGTGTCAGCGGTGATGTTTAGAATGGCGGCTCTGATACGTACCTTCAGATCCAGAATAGTCGCAGGTAGAAGGAGGACAAAGACTTGATCCTTCTCAAATTTCGTGTGGAAGTGCCGCTGGACAATGGTAACGGACCGACTTTGCTGATATTCGAGAGTACAAAAAGCCTTCTTCTTACCGTCAGCCGCCATATTGCAAAAGCTGACACTTGGCGGCCAAACGCGTAAATACTGGATGGCGGGCGGTACAGAACAAAACTTTGAGAGTTTCTCTATCCACCAGTGTAATGATAATAGTCGTATGTTTAATGCATTGCCCCACAAAAATTCACAAAACCCCGACAGTCTTTTTGAATAGCCCTGTATAACCACGAGAACGCACATTCGCTTTATAGTTTCTCTGGTAGGTTTTGGAACGTGGTACCTCCTGAATACGAAATGGGTCTAACAAATACATGATCGAGAAACTCAACAAGTATCTGATAGACGTTTCGGAGGTTCCTATTGCCTCCATCACCATGGAGATTAGTCGTAGACATTGACCAACTTTCAAAACGTGCTCACTGCATCCATCGGCGGGTCATAATGAGGCAGGAAGCAATTCTTAAACGTCGGTCAATTGAGATTAGTCTACATGGCATGATATCACAAAAGACTATAATTTTCATACTAAATTAATTTGTACTGTTGAATGGAAAAATGACTGTAAATCATGAATTGAAAACCACGTAGAGAAATTGTAGTGTATTTTAAGGTATCATCTCAAAACGCGTAAAATTCATTCAGGATAAACAACCTGAGGTTGGTCGTCCAGTCTTCATTTTATTGAGCGATCACTCGGTTCCACGAAGGTTGCAATGTTCATTATTCTGTTCATTTTTAACAGAAATGAACGGACCCTTAAACATGTATCTGTTGAGATGGACAAACATGCTTATTCAGCTCTATTTCGCCACCAACTAATAGTCGTAAATTTAATGCGAAAGCTGTAACTGTTCTCAGCAGTAAATGTTTTTGTTACGAATGTAGCAGTAAAGCGGTGATAAAGCGTCCACGTGCGACCCCTGAAAGTTGCCAACTATAACGCCAATATGAAGGGAATAAAAAGGAGCAGAGTTGTTGTTCCTGTGTGGATAATAAAAATAGACCTCTACCAATTCAGATACTAGTAGAAACAAATTGTTATAACGTACACTAAAATAAATGCAAGAGATTGAAATGTTTTAGATTTTAAGGCCAAGGTCAGCGTGGCACTAGTGAGGGTCACAGATCGCAAACTTGAGAAACAGATTTTGATTCGGGTCGTTTAATTACGTGGGTAAAAGAATCTGAAGGAAGTGATTTTCTGTTTAATTAATTACTCTATTTATTTCCGGAAGCGGATCTTTTTGAAAACACTGTCATAGAACGTTTAAAAAGGAAGTAAAAGATGATGATCCACATTACAGAAATCAAATGTTTAAGTATAGTAAACTCCCGATTATCCGGGGGGTGGATTAACCGAGGTCAGTCTGGTTTAAAAGAAATTTTAAAACAATAATTTAAAAAATGTGTTGTAAAAGTTAGAACGTTTTTAAAATAAATTAATGAGCTCAACAATAACATGTTATTTAACGTATTAACATAAATCAGTTGTTGCTGAAACCTTAAGTTTAGGAAGATAGAGCGTTTTTAAAAATAGATTTTTATGTAAGTGTATTACATTTTGTATAAAATCCTTTCTGTTATTGGTAAATATTTAAAAGTTAAGAGTGTATATCTGTAAATAAACTTACGTATTTGTTACATTTGAGTGTTTGCTGATTATCTGGGAAAATATATTTAAAATCCAAAACGGATAATAAAATATCTACTGTAATAAAAGTCTTATTCTCAATTAAAATCCGATTATTCATTTGCACAGTTTTGTGACCATAAGAAGAAGAATAAAGGTCATTGAACAAAATATGAAGATTAACTCTCTGGAGTCTAGAGAAGCTGTTAATTATTCAACTGTTTGAGAAATTCCGCGCATTTTATGGAAACAAAGGTTCATTGCCATGTTATAAAAGGCCTATAACTGGGCTCTGTACAAACAAATGAGACAAAAATTCACCTCCCGTCTCGTTTACACACCATACCCTTAATATTCAATTTAATATTATCCTTCCATCTACTCCTAGTTCCCTACAGTTGTTTTTTCTCTTGAGGTTTCCCAATATTTTGTATGTAAGTTTTAAAATATCCGTGCGTACTACAGATTAGCTAATCTTATCATTAATATAAGTACCTGAATAATATAAAACGGATAAAAAGTTCAACTTATGAAGTTCCTCTTTATGCAAAACTTTCCATTGGATTGTTTCTTCTTCTTTCTTGACAATATCTTATTGACTTAAAATGTGTTTTTGTTATTGACCAAAAAGTAAAGAACTGAGAAGTTAGTCAATTCTTTTAAGACCAAGGCCGTCATGACAACAACAATAAAATATCCAGTGCATACCTCCAAGAAAAATAGCTATTCCAAGAACAAATGGCTCAATGCTGTATGAGAACCGTATGAATCTCATAAATACGCTCTGTAGGCAAAACGCATTATCACCGATCGTAAAAGCGGGTGGTACACGTAGTTAACGCAATAATATTTTAGGTACTGAACTCGGCACTGGTAAAATGTGCTCTGTCAATTGACACGTCTCACACCTTGTTATCGCCTCGTTATGAAGGCCAGAACTAAGCTTATACTCCGTCTTTTCAAACAAAATCTGGACCACAAATCACGCAACTACTGAGACACCGTTCGCAAAGCAAACGTCTTAAAAATTATGGAATATAATTAAAATAAAAGAGATTCCTCGCAAATATTTATGAGTTATGTGTAAGAAGTGCAGCCATTGAATGCAGAAGGGCAAGTATTGGGTATTCGTTTTTTTATGCACGAAATTAATCGACGGACTCTGATTAAATTTGGTGTTGGTGAATTTATAATTAACATTGCCAATCGAATTTACTTATGGAGTGTATCGATTCATTACAAAACCTACTTTACGTCACGTTTAAACTGTCATTTATACAGTTTATCGAAGATATGTTAATTACATTACTAATTAGTAACTAGCATTGGGTGTATTTCTTACTAAGGCTTTAAACTAAATCATAATAATAATAATTCTATAGGCGCAAAATATTTATTGTAATTACATTAGTAGCGGTGGTTTTGAATCCGCAATAAAAAATAATCAAGGAAAATTAGGTACTGAAATAACAGAGAATGCGTTTAAAATATTCACATATGAAGTTACTGGAGTAGATATTTACACTTCTGTTCCAATTTAAGCATGATGGGGAAAAATGGCGAATTAAATTTTGTGTGATTTCTCTATTAATCTTCAATTAACTCAATTCACGTTTATGGCTGACGTAAGTATTTAAAAATTAATCCTACAGCCACAACGAGAATATGTTTTTAGTTTTATTCCTAGATTATCTGGAAAACTGTTACAATTATATCCTCATTTCTTGTCATTTTAATCCGTTCATATGGAAGTTATGTGAATATAAAAACGAAATAAAATGCATATACAGAGTAGGCTTCGTTATATAAAAACATGGCCGTGCTAGCAGAAGTTCCAGTTTTCATATTTAAAACGACTAATCTACAAAAACACGGTACAAATTGAATAGAGCATAAGGTCTGTACCTTTCGTATGCATCACAAACATAACCGAATTTGTGATGAGATTATTCATGCTTAACACGTGGACAAAGCACGTGACAACCTGGTTACTGGTGATGTTACTTCACTCTTAGTTTGTGTGAGCCGTATTTCTGGCAGTGGACACAGTGCACTAGGAACTAAAACAAGGAAATGACCAGAGATTACACAGACAAATGACAGTGCTAATTTTAACCTAGGGAGCAAAAACGTACGAGACGACACAGCATTAGAGCAGACATCAGACAGAGTCAATGTATTCTGTGAAACATCAGAGAACTAAAATATGGCAGCGCTGCAGGTGTAAGTAAAGATAACCTCTTAATCATTCTAAAAAGCGAGGCTAAGTATCTTTCTGAGCGGGTCGGGCATGTCGCTTATCTCAAGGACGGTCAGAAAGAACTATCGATAGCCGAAGAACTGACGAAACCAAGCTCTCAGAGAAAAGGTACCTCACCACAAATACCACATGCACTGAATTTACCACAATGGTATGTAAAGTGAGAATTTGTACGTAAATAAATAAAAAGAATAACAAAATGAAAAGAGAGATAAAAGGCAGGAAGAAAGAATAGGAGAGATAGAAAGGAAGAAGAGAGAAATACAAGAAAGTAAAAAAATAAATAACAAAAGAATATGGTCGAAAAAGGTTTTAGAAACAGACAAACAAAAGGAAAAGCAAGTATATATAAAATAAAGGCGTAAATAAATGTAAAAATATAATTAATAGCCTATGTAGCAAAGAAATGTAATAAACACAGCACGAGAGCAACAGAGAGGAGAAAAATAAGGAACACAAGACAATGAAACAAATAAACAAACCTAACCTAACCGAAAGAAAGAAAGAGTAAAAGAGGGTAGGAAAGACAGAAAGAAAGATGCATATGAACGTAGAATGAACGAGAGAAAGAAACCTAAACGGGATAGGAAGGATGAACAGAATCTGTGGACTGCAACACCGAGCCTATCAACAAGAGCTTTAGTGCTCTGGCGAAAACTTCTGCCAAAAAGAAAGAATGTCTATCACGCGGCAGTCTGCATTTGAACACAGACTTCTTTCAAGTAGCAGGTTTACGCTCCATTTCCTCTTCCTTGACAGAAATGGCCCATTTATTTCATATGAGGATGTGATATAGGATATCTCTGCAATGGAACAAATTCAGAGACACTCAAGACTATTGATTTACGAATTCCGATTCAATTTTGAAGTCGAAACAGGCTACTGATTCGGTAGAAAATCTACGTTCTTTCGGAAAAAAGCTGACGAGGGTTCGTTTTAGTACGGGTTTCAAGGCACAGAGACAGTTTTCCAACTGCAGCCTTTACTTTTCATACTTTTTAAAGTTAAATCACGATGAAGATTTCTGTCTTCTGGGTTGTTGCGCTGTGTAGTCTGGTCATCGCCCTGATGACGGAGGCAGTATGACCTCTGAAATGTTGGTTAACATCGACCAGACTGCACAGCGTAACAACCCAGAAGACAGAAATCTTCATACTCATCGCCCTGATGACGGAGGCAGTATGACCTCTGAAATGTTGGTTAACATCGACCAGACTGCACAGCGTAACAACCCAGAAGACAGAAATCTTCATACTCACCGTTGTGAAAACCTCAAATCTTATTTAAATCACGATACTGCTAAATAGTCTGAAATGACTGAGGCATACAGAGAAAAGCCAAAAATAGTTGATGCTATCGACCAGATTCGAACTAGGTACCTCAATAAAATCAAGATACGTTACTTCGGTACGAACCACCATAATAGAGAGTTTGCATTCAGGAAATCAATTAAGAATATATAAGGGAAATTAAGAGAATAAATAGGATTATATTTAATCAGAATTTTGTGTGTAGTGGTTGGCAATCTTGCTTTGTATTTAGGAGGTCACAGTTTGTATCTGGTTCGGGAAACTGGACATATCGATTGAGATTTTACGTGGACTCCATTCAATCTCTCCAGTCCAGTTCTTGGACAGTTCATTAAAACAGGTCAAGGCTGACTTCCTCACACATATCTGATCGACTATAACCCACACAGCTGATAAAGAGTATATATATGTAGCAAGAGTCAAACCGTCAGTACTAAGCTCCATCATAATATAATTTTAATGACACTGAAATTAATTACATGACGCATGCACGGTAAAGCCTGATTGGATCTGATATACGGAAACAAGAAAATCAGATGTTTCACTTTTGAGAACGGGCAGTAATAAGATATAACGTTGTTGCATGTATTTTTGCTTATGTAGGCCGTTCTGTGGAAACAAAAACATTTGGAGAACATCACACGTCTAAATTAACTCTCCTTTGTGTCGTGTGTGGGTGCTAGGAACAGAGGCAGGCCAGAAGCACGTTGAGGTGGGCCAACACTGTCCAGACCCTGGCTCTATATTAAGACGAATCAACAAACCTTTTTGAATGCCCACAATTGTAATGTGTTCTTACTCGGTTACCTGCCTACCACAAATGAGGAAGGACAAGTTTGTATCTTTTGTGTCTTGAGATATGATGGAAGAAGTGGAAAAGAAATGAAAACGAACGAGAAAGAAGATAATTAATTAATATCTAATTTGTTTCTTACTGAATCCTACTATCAAAATGTTATTTACTACATTTTTAACTACAAGTTCCCCGGACTGACATTCTTTTAAGAGGGTTATTATCCGTTATTTGCATCAGGTGCATGAAGTGAACGCATGTAAGGGAGGTAATTTTCGTTAGTCTACACCAACGTTTCATCTCCTAACCGTCGATAAACATTTGTAACAATGAAAACCAGAGAATAGGCCGTATTGAGCCCTGACCGTGGGTTTGAGATAAAAATGTAGTTACAAACGCATGTAAAACATAATATCCTATGTCAGGCTGTGATATGGCCTGGAAACGAGATTCCGGATAAATTTATGCTAATGAGAAGCAAAGAAGAAGTTGCCAAAAAAAAAAGGGAAAAGGGATCTCAGAAGAAACGTCCAGTTTGTATCAAGTCAGTTTGCTGACTGAGCTATTCCAGCCCATAATATTATCTGACATGCAAATGTTTTTATGTATTTTGGCAAGCAATCTGGTAAAGGTTCTGCATTCGTACCATGGCAACGCAGAGTACATTAACGAACCAGGGAGAACACCAGGCTCTCACAACAACACCTCACATCCTGCCTGTCTGTCAGGTAGCGTGGAATGATATCGTGTGTGCTAGTGAAGACGTAAAATGCACGATGTAACACTCGCCGGCTTCTGACGAAATCAGTATAGGTACATGATAGCTTCCTTCATTGAAAATTTGCAAATTGAAGACTTTTTTCCACATATTTAATCTTAAAATTATGGGTTACGTTCCGAAACAAATATTTTTAATGGCAAACATGTTGACCGTGATCTTTCTTGGTTACTTCAAACTGAAAATAGCATAAAAATAACAAAAAAGGCATAAATATATAAACATGACACTAAATAACTAATTCAGTGATGCAGTGTTTCTTGAAAAGTTGACAGTTACCTTGCTATTCAAGAAATCCACTCTTTTACAGAAGCAGAAGTTTGATTAATTATTTTGTTAAAAAATTCCATCATTGTATTCTATCATGCGACAGTTAAATCCGATCACACCTTTACAAAATTGGTTTCTTGAAAATATTACTAAAAGCGCCATATTTTATCTGAGCAAATCAAACCTTACTCGGATAATAAATCTGTTTATTTGTTATGACAGTACTGTTAACATATAATCTTCTGACTAGTAACCCAATAATCAACCAGAAAGTCGTCTCTAATAAAACTCGCATTTGATCCATCCGTCTTTGTATTAGTAATATAGAAGCGTTACGAAATAAGGAAGTGTCTGAGGTACAAGATCAAGCCAGGGTTAACCCCGCCTTTGTAACAGGCACAAGGTCAGTGTCATCCAGTTGTGCGTGTCGGGCGTGGTGCGACACTGACACCTTTCCGGAAGACCTCCGGCTGCTGTTTTGGGTATAAAGGCGAGCTCCTGCTATTGGCGATCATCAGTTCCAGAAGATAGTAGACGCACACCATCACAAACAGTCGACATGTATAAGCTGGTGAGTAGCTGCGGGTGGGAAATTTATATTTCTCATGGCAACAGCATGCAGTTCGAACACCAAAATTCAAGGGACTGGTTACTAAAGCTCAAAAAGAGACATTTAGACCAGTGGTGACGAACATTCCTTATTTTATAAACAGACAAACTTTCTGACTCCCCTTGCCTGATATATTACGAACCATCAGATAAATTTTAACGAATATATATAAATATCACGATAATAGAGACACCCTAACTTCTTACTTCCTACCATCATACTAACATGGCGGACCGCCGAAATTGTCAAGTGTGAAAACCACTTACCCCAGTTAAAATCACAAAATTCTGTATGATGATAGATTCTCTAAACATGCAAATTTTAAGATAATTTTTAAGGTAAAGCAATGACACGGAGGCTGCGAAAAATCGGGGTTATTTTAAAAACTTGTAGATAATTCAAATTCTGTACGTCTTTCACTTAGGTTGAAACTAGCAAGTCTTCTAGGGAACAATAAATTACTGGAAAGATAATCGAATATTCTGCATAAATTCGTGGAACTTAGCTCGCACACATTTGGTTGGTGCGGTACTGACTGTTACTATTCCAAGACTATTCCAGAATGTTGACCGTCACACACACGTTTCCCCTGACGATGTGTACAAATTTAAAACCCTGCTGTGTTTCGAATTCCTAACCATCTGACGATTACTTTTCTATTTTCAGGTGGCCCTCGTTTTCCTGGTGGTGATGATCGCCATTGCATCCGCCCAGTACGGCATCTCAATTGGCGCCCCTGGGTTCCACTCGCCCTACGCCTACAGCTCCTCCGCCAGGGTGCAGACCAGCCGCGACGCGCTCATAACGCCCCTCGTCTACTACTGATTCAAATAATCCCAATAACGTCACATAAGACACCCATATTTCTGCACCGAGGCTCTGGACCAACCTCTGAGCAGTTGGGTACACTGTCTGGTGATGATGCTATCTGGAATTCGCTGTAATAATTGTTAACTGTTTTAAATAAATTGTTGTCTTGGTTTTAATTAACCTGGATACGTTTTCGTAAACATCTGTGTACTTCTTTTGAACTATCAGCAGGCCATTTTGTACACCGAAACGTAGACGAAATAATTACATCAAATAGTAATTTAAGAGATTTCTTAGTTAGAAGGCTTAGGTTACTTAATGACACTGCTTCAACTACACAACAATTAATTAACGTACACATGAGAAAATGAGATGGAGAGATGATGTTGAATAGTACGTAGATTACCTATATATTTTAGAGGTGACGAACGTGGCCTATTCCAATCGTCCGGTCAGGAGACTCAGGAAAGTCAGTAACCCGATAGAATTCCAAAGTATTTCTGCACGGTCTCAAAACCCTGAAGAACATCATCATCCTCACAGCTGTAAAAATTCAAATCTCACCTTGTTACTTATTTACAAAATATAAAGTCTAATTAACACAAACTATACGTAACGCTTTATGTTGAAGTATTACACCACTGGAAATGTAAGGATAGAAAGAAAAACAAACTTGGCCTCCTCATTATGCTACACTTTTACTACATGCTTCAGAATTTATAAAAGATGCCTTCCAGAATTTGCTGACCAACATAATAACTGTCAAATGCTCAGGGAATACCCAGCACCATTGAGTTAGCACATAATTAAAAACAATGGTTGAACGAATCGGAGATTTGATGCTTCATAAAGACTTGAAATGGAATTTGAAATTACAGAGCGGAGCGTTCATGTTAACCGTGTCAGCTCGGCCAACACGTTTAGCAGAAATGCTACAGAATTTAAACCTATGGCCGAGTGAGTCGGAGACTGGACGCTTCATACAGGATTGAAATGAAGTCTTAAATTAACAATCAGGTCACAAGGAAATGTAAAACGTCCTAACCCAAAGATTTTTGTTAATATGTAATCCTTCTATAACTCATAACTGAGACAAATGTATATTTACGTAATATGAATTTCTGTGTGGATGAAAGTAATGAAAATGAGGTCACCAGAATATTTCAAACGGATACAAAGATAATCAAAACTATATTTTTTGGCATGTCAATAAACACGAAACTTTTACATGCGGAAGGAAGTAATCTGTTGTAAGAACATTGTGTCATTTATTCAGGGGTGGACGGCAGTCATAACAAAAGCGAATGAAACCAAGAGACCCACCGTCTGCACTGCACTGCACTGCACTGTAGTGACAATATATCTTAAAGTTTCGTGTTCTGAATATTATCTTAATAACACTGGACATAAAGATAATATCCTGTGTCTCCATTTCTTCCATAATGTAGAATGTGTTTACCAAAGAGACTAGAAAGCAGTAACTAGTTCCTGGTTTGAACACGGCCCAGGATACCGACTATCCATTCGAGAAATTTTTAATTTGCCCTTTTCTACAGACAAATAAACAAACAGTGTCTTGAAATACGCCACTAAACGACTTATTTATAAATCTGCACTCAGACGTCATTCATGTCCATCTTCATTATAATTCGACTCCACAAAACAGTTAAATAATCTCAGAATAAGAATAACCTATATAAACCTCGTGGATTAAATAAATAGGGCGAGGATTGGATTGTAATGCCTCAAGAGGGAGTCTAGTGAGGTGTTCTTGTGAACACGCTAGCAAACATCCAGGTTGCTTAAAAGATACGGAATTTATTGACTATGTAAGCGACTTTCAGTTTCTCAAGAAGTATTCTGCTCTATTCATTTAATTATAACATATGCGGATGAAACAGCATCGTCAAATATCAGAGTCGAAATGAAACCCCTCCGATATTGTTGTTAGTTGATAATTTATTTACATCGAAAAAGTAAAGCAAAAGTAGAATAAAACTGTAGGACAGTTTTTTTGAAAGATTGTTAGATATGTGGCGTATTTTAAACTTCTGTCCAATCATTTGCCTGGAGAGACTGAGGCTATTCCTCTGATAAAGCTTCCCCCCAAAATAAGAGCAGTCTGTGTGGCCATAAAATGTGAAACTAATAACGATTAATATATGAACCAGAGAAATTTACGAATAAGTGAAATTTTTCGAAGCAGAGCGAATGAATATTGTTGATAAATACTGAGATAAAAGAGAAGAACGAACAAACGAAGGATCACTGCAGATAAAATCGTATCAACTGAAATGACCATCAGCAATGGAAATATTAGACCAATAATGGCTTAAGACGTAACTGGAAACATCGACCAGACTACACAGCGCAACAACCAAGAAGACAGAAATCTTCATACTCACCGCTGTGAAAACCTCAAATCTTACATCTTACGCTTACGTAAAGAGGTAATTCATGGATCGTAGGACCACATATTAAAAAACACAGCGTT
Organism: Zootermopsis nevadensis; assembly: GCF_000696155.1. Next base: position 17,637 of record NW_019060367.1, on the reverse strand, counting down.
TACGAAAAAAGTCTAACAGCTGCGTGATTATTTTGTCAAAACTTGCCTTTAATTTTTACTTATAATGCCCATTTTAATTTTATCATAACATTTGAATAGGCAACCCAACTGCTTTTCTTAAAAGGTTTTAATCCAAATCCGATCAGCGAAAATGTGCTCGGTAATTTTACATACGGAAGAACACGACTTAACGATTTTTGCACTGTGAGAAGGATGGCTTAACAGAAACAAGATTTTTTAAAAAAAATTCTACATTTATCTACGTTACTTGAAGTAATAGTATGAACCAATCGCCCACAACAAAGAGAATATTACGATCCAAAAATAGAATCGGTTTCAGATAAACGGCATCACCATGGCTGGAATTTCCTGTGCAGCTGAAATAGAAGAGACGTGGATCGAGACGTAACAAAGCACAACGACGAAAGAGGCGAGAATTTTTTTTGGCAGTCAACAGAAATAGCTGCAGCCGAACATTGTGGGCACTCACCATGACTGCAAGGGACAATGTCCAGGGCCACTGCATGGATGTCTGTGACGTCATAACTGAGCTACCATCTGGTCCTCCGAAATCATTAAAATCGTACATTAAAGTTATAACAACCTACAAACAAGAATAGAAAGCTGTACTCCAACTGAGTACACTGTTTTCCTAATGCTCTTTTCGCAATCAATTCCCTCCATACTCAGTTATTAAACATTAGCTACAAAATTACTCTTGTACATGCACTATCACTATAAAGTCAGAAGACATTTTGTTAAATATTCACCGAATTGAAAAAGTCTCAAATACAGTAGACTCCCGATTATCCGTGTGGCGAATAACCGAGTTCATCTGGTTCAAATGAAAAATAAATACTGATTTATAAATTTTTTGTATAAGTTAGAACGTTTTTAAAAGAAATGAATAAATATAACATTTACATTAGTTAACGCATTAACATAGATCAACTGTTGCTAAAACCCGAAGTTTCCGACAATAAAACGTTATTACTACCTATTGGGATTTTTTTTACAGTTGGTACGTACTGTATTAAATTCCATATAAAATACTTTCTGTTATCCATAAATCTTTAAACATTTAAGTAGTGTATGTATGCAAATATATTACTTGATACATCTAAGTGTTTTTGTTTTATTTTTGAGCATTATCCGGAGTTTCTATTATCCGGGAAATTATATTTCCCAACTAACCCGGATAATCGGGAGTCATTTGTTACAATGTTTTAGACACTTTTGTATGAGGAGACGTTAGAAAAACCACTAAGTTCTATTCTTCGGCGCGCAAACTACGCATGAGAGCATGATACTACATGAAGAAGCCTGTCTTGAGGGATATTGCGCCTTGTAGTCTGGTAGAACTTTACATACGTTACAGGGCTACTTACTGCTTCCATTATCAGGTCGATATCGCCCCACACATCTGCATGACTCGACTACATGGCGTAAATTTTCAGAAGGCAATCTTCATAGTCGCCTCCGTAATAACCTGAAATCTCACCAACTGACTATTTGGCAGATACTGACAAAACAAATCCACCCGACAACTCTCACAGTAGATTTTAAAAAATATTAATCTAAATCTGTCGAGATTCCTAAAATTAAACAGGCAAACCGACACAGCGTCCATTTCATGTTTTTTGCGCAAAAAACGGATAAAAGGTCAGCTTTGTTACAGGCTGTGGTTTAGTTTTTAATCGGAATAGTCGTCTGAGAAAGGTCACGTGTCTTGAGCGTCTACACAGTGAGTTAAAATATGGCGTCCCACCTTCTGCGGAATGGTCACTGTAGACTGTTCCAGTTCAGAATTTACGTCTGAACTATGATTCCAAAGCACAGCACCTAAAAGAGGCGGATATTTATCCATGCCTCTGCTAGGTTTCGAACCCACGACCTTAAATTCTGTCTGTTCTTTAATAATAACAATAATACGGTACCGAAAACAGGTGTCATTAGTTATGACGTACCAGGTACCAGGAACTATAAACACTCCGACAACGCTGACCTCTATATGTAATTAAAACGCCCGTCTGAGGGTCACGGAGGAGTAAGAGATACGTATAGGTGTGGTTCTGACATCTGAAATTAATCTCCAACTCGTGACATTGGTGAGAAATTTCCTGATATCCTTAACATCCCTCGCAGTAGCTGTGGTATAAAAGGAGCGCGGTGTTCAGTGTGAGGTAGCAGTCGATTCACGTAGCAGACCACAAAGAGGAACATGATGAAACTGGTAAGCAGAAATCAGTTGCTATGTAAAAATCTAAATTAATGATTAGGAAGCGACCTGTGTGCATAAACACTGCTTTATAGGGCAAATGCTGTTAATGCTCGGGCGTTATAGACATTACAGAAGGAAATTAGTGGACGTCTTAAGATCCGGTCGCTTTAGGCCCCGTAGCCAAAGTCGTCTTTGACTTCACAAATACAAAAATTCGTTCCCTGGACTGGAATCAAACAGTAGCCGAGCCATCCTGTTTCTGAGTGATGCTTTAATTAATTTCTTAATATATTTTTTAGGGATTGTTTTATATGTAATATTTATATTTAGGCCTATTTAGGCTGGTCAGAACACCTTGTGTCAACAGTAGGGTGCGAACGACAGTGATATTATTATTATTAAATGATACAGCACACAAATAATAAAGAATTGAATTGAATTGAATTATAATTATTTAGGTACATATCAGATTACTAGTAATTATGATTTTTATTAACACTTCTGCGGCAGAAAGCATCAACGCAGAGGAGAAGTAAACGTAATAAATATTATAATTTATTAAGATAAACTATATAAATTTTAGTTAAATTTACGTAGCTTATTAATTTTTGTAAAAATGACATGTAACGTGTGCAAGCAGAAAAATTACGACCTTCAAAATACTTTATTGGGTTACTAAAACTAAAATAACTTATCAATGAACTAAATTCTTCTGTAATCAAAACGTACTTGTTAGATTAATTCAATTCAATTCAATTCAATTCAAAATAAAGATCAGAAACGAAAAATCCATTTACTTCACGGAGTGTATAAAGTCAGTCCTCGCTTTATGAAGACTAGCATTACGACATTTCGCTCATACGAACTTTTATAACGAAGCACTTACTGTCAGCTTGGCTCGCCAACCACACGCAAACTTGTTCATCTGAAATCTTGCAAACAAATTTAAACGCGTGCTAACGAAAACTCAACGTCGCCAAGTCAGTCAATGGAACCAGGGGATGTAAATGAATCAGTTGCTCCAATGTTTTGCTTCGGTAAGAAATCTGAGAATTTTTTTTAACAACATTGTGGTTTATTCCCTTCTGGTCATGGCTGGTAGGAGGAAATATTCTACGAATAGTGATGATTAATTTATTTTGGTAATATTTTGGTTGTTCGAAAAGATAGCCCCCAATTATAACTTTGCGACTCGCTGTACGAATTCGCTCTAGAAACGTAACTAAGTGCCAACTACTATCAAATATACGTTATCGAAAGAGCTCCTGTCCTACCATCAATCTCAAGTACGTCCGATTGATGACAGTCCAGGAAAAGACCTGTTCTTTGTCCATTCTAGAGCAGACTTTCCCCTTTGTGATAATACGGAGGTCTTGCAGATCATTCCAGATTTCCTGAATGATACGTATAAATTAAAAGACTAGTTTTTAAAAAAAGTTTACCAGCAATGTCTATCTACTTTTCAGGTGGCCCTCGTTTTCCTGGTGGTGATGATCGCCATTGCATCCGCCCAGTACGGCATCTCAATTGGCGCCCCTGGGTTTCACTCGCCCTACGCCTACAGCTCCTCCGCCAGGGTGCAGACCAGTCGCGACGCCCTCATAACGCCCCTCGTCTACTACTAACACAGACGCCATGAACGTCGCTACCGTTTTGCTCTGTTACGAAATGTCGCTCTGTTGTAAGTTGTTGTAAATAGTTTGCTTTGTGTCCAATAAACGGCACTGTAGCTCTTGACCAAAACAACACCCATACTTTTATGAAGCCTCGTACCTCTCCCAAAAGAAATAACTCGATTTATGAGACGGTTTTATTTTTGTAGATGTTAATATTTTGTTTAAGAGTTTATACTGCACGTCTTTACTAATACTACGAAGAGACCGCTGAAGTCAACAGAATAAATAATCAAATAAATAAAGATAAAAGGAAGCAAAGAAACAGAAAGATAGAAGAAAATACAAATAAACCTAGAAACAAAGGAAAGAAAACGAAAGAAAAATACGGGAAGTGAAAGATAAGAAATAAAAAAATATAAGAATGAAAGGAAATACAAGCCACAATAGAAAAAATACCCATATAAGATGAAGGTCTTTCTTATCCAATAATACTGGGTTCCATGTTGAAATTATTGGAAGTCTCATGTGGCTCGAGAATGGACACTGATTCGGACCAAACTCGACATGATTATTTGTTGAGACCAGGAAGAGATCATAGGAGGATCAAAACTATGAAAAAGTGTTCTTAGCTCGATTTTAGTTTTCCGTAGCTCGGAAACTAAGCTTCTCCAAAAGATGTCACATTACAGGAGGGGAGTCACCAGATGCCATTGTTTTGTCAAATACAAACTACAACAAAGGTTGCTTTCTGGTATCAGGTAACTACTTTTTCTGCATACAGAATGAGACAAAAAATTAGGTCTACAACAAATTGCGAAAGGCAGTGGGATGAGAACCACGGTGCTACATTAATCTTTGTTAGCTCAGACGGCAGGCTAAAACGGCTCTGGAGTCAAAACTCCTCCGGTGTTAAAGGACCTATTTAGTTCTAGGGCCCGACTTCCTACTGGGTCTCAGGTACGAAGAACATTCACCCCCGTACCAAGAACTGAGGACTGAGAATGGAGTCAACCCGCCATGACATCCATCCACATCGGAAAAGAGTGATGTGGCGTGCGTGGAGCTCTGACACTGCTATATAAATAGTAGCAGCAAAAGGATGAACTACTCATGGGCCTATATGTGTTTAATTGCCTAGATTACTCAACTTGTAGACTCACTTCCCATTGAGAAAGATTACTCGTATAGAAGTAACACGCCAGCGGCTCTGTTATAATCGGAGTCCAATACATCACATCGAATTGTTGGCTCCTCCACATGTTGAATGCAACATTTCAGTTCTAAAATAGATTGATTATACATGTTACATTTCTTGTTACTATTTATATTCAAACCAGTTGTGTGCCTCTTCAAAATTGAAACTTGTTAATCTTCGATTACGGCTAGCACCCTGGTTCTTATTCAGTGGGGAGCGGCTTCTAGCGGGGCGTCAGAGGCATCCTGGAGCTGGGAAGCAGTGTGGACCATAATACGTTCTGCATCAATAACTACCTGGACTCCGTTTACGTAATGACAACTTCCTGCCGGCAGTCAACTTAAAAATATGTGATTATTGTATAGTGAGTCGAAACCAAAATGAAAGGGTGCAGTATACATATCCGAGCTCAGCACAGAAACGCAGAAAATTATATAATAAAATACTCAAACTCAAATGCGTAAGCTCTTTCAACGCATATTTTACCTAACAACGGTTATCAGAGTAATTAATTCAAGAGGGGTGTATGTGATGGTCAGGGCATGTGGGAATCAAGGATGAGAAACACATACAAGTCTTTAGTTGTTGTATGCATAGGTAAAAGAACACTTGAAAAACAAAAAACGCAAATGATATGACAATATCATAATGGATCCTAGATAAATAGGGTGTGAGGGCTAAGGATGGCTTCAGCTAGCTCGGAATAGAGGCCAAAGGCATGCGCACTTCGGTTTCACGAAGGAAGGAAATTTCTATGCCATCTGAACAATTATCTTCTTTTAAAATAAGACTTTGCAACATGGGGTCAGATGTGATACGTTATATAATGTTAATTGACAGGTCTTTCATGCCTATTAATACCGCTGAAGATTCAAAGTCTATTACGAGTGAGATAATTCTGTTAACATTTTATACCAAGTTAAAATATTGGATTAGTGCCTTAAATAGACTACGATCATTTCATTCGAACTCTTCCTAATTCATAATAGTCACAATGACATATAACGAATGCAACTAATAAATAGCCGTTAAATAACAAAGAATGTTGGATTCAAAACAGTTATTAGTGTCAGCGGCTTAAAGTCCCATGATGTAAAGTATGCGTGATGACTGGCGATAATTGGGCATTTGAAAGTGGAGCGAGATGAAGGAAAGTTTGAAAATCCCGGAACTGGAAGGCATGTGGAAGGTACGCGGATGAAACACTCGAGATGCTTCTCTTGAAAGCTTTCGCAATATTACAAGGCAACTGCAGAGTGCCAACAACTGCAGCTCTGCCGTTTTATCTCACTTCTTTCTGATAAGTGTGGTCGTTAAAATTTCGAAGACATCAAAGAAATTTGCGCGTCGGACGCGAGAGTTCGGGGACTATCTGTTCAGCGTCTGTATATTAACAACGATGGACAGCAGAATGCAATGGCATCGTCAGAGGAAGGCCTTTCGATTGTATGGACTGGACGGACAGTCAGTGAATAATAACATTTGGAGATTAAGATAAAGAAAAGTTGAACGAATAATGACGAAGAAGAAAAGTCGAGATAAGAAAGGCATGAATAAATAGATAAAGAGGAAATTTATAAAAAAGTCAAAGACAAAAAATAAAGAAAAACAAAGAGAGAATGGTGAAATTTTTAGCCATGTCAAACTTCACATCAGTTTTACAAAATACTCTGAATATTATCAGGGTGATAAAATGAAGGATGGTGAGACGGGCAAAGGAGAAAAGTAGAAAAAAAATTAGTAGGAAATTTCGAAAGTAAGAGACAGCTTGGGAGATCTAGGCGTAGATGGGAAGATAATATTTAAATAGAACTTAAAACACGGGGCGAGTAGGTGTAATAAACTGGATTCATCTGGCTCAGAACAAGGCCCACTGGTGCGCTCTAGTGAATGCAGTAAGGGGTAGTTTTATTCCATAAAAGGCGGAGAAGTTCTTGAATACCTGACAAAATGGACCACAATCCACAGAGATACTTAGTTTTGTAAGAAAACACACGTTACACAAAATTATTATTGCCAGAGTTTTGCGGTCAGACATCTGGCAATGTCCGTGACATAAATCAAAAAAACCAGGCAAAGTGCGTTGTCTGTTTAAAAGTAGCGGAGTGATTCCTTGAGAAAACCAGCATTCAGCGGGAAAAATATGTTCTCTTGAAACGTAGACTTTGTATAAAATAATTTAATGACCTTATATAAATTATAAATAGGATTTATAGCACATAATTCAAGGTCGCAGTCTAAAACTGTAGAAAAGAAATACCCACTGCTCACTAAATTCAACACTTCAAAGTCCCACAGAGACTATTATTGCAGGTATGAAAAATCGACGTCAGAAGAAGCGGAGTTCGTCAGAAATAGCAGCACTCAGCACATCCAGATTATATTATATATAAAATTAAAATTGTCTGTGTGTGAGTGTGCGTAAGCTGATAGCGCGAGAACGGATAAACCAATTTGAAGCAAACATGACATGCTTATTCCTTGAGACGAGATAGAGATTTCAGGAAGGTTGAATCTCCGCGACAGTGTACTCAGTTCGACTCCGCGTGAGGACAAATCCTGTAGCTCTGAAATTATGCATAAGAGAATAACGGCGCCAGAAGCTGATTTGTTCATTTCGGCGATAATGGTGCAGGAATAAGGCCAAAACGCCGAAAATCAGTCCCGGGTTTGATTACTGGTGAAGATGCTTACGTCGAAAATGAAGACCATTAGAATCGACGCGCAGAGCTGTGAAACAGTCAATCGTCATAACTTATCTTTCAGAAACTATTCTAACTTAATCCAAACGAAAAAAATCAAACTCTATCTAAAGTAATGTAACTTCAGATTACACAAATTAAGGAAACCAACAACAGCTAACTTGAAGCAACGTAATATAACGTATATTGAACGAACCTAAACCAACTTAAACCAACCAAGCTGAACCGAAAGAAAAATTATCCCAACCAAACCCAATAAACCCAATCTAAAGCAACCAAAAAAGTCAAAATGGGAGCTCCCACATACTAAGCTACTAAGCAGGCGTGCAAACAACTCGGTTGCTACGTTAGTTTTTACCGGTTATGGGACACAAAAAGCTTATACAAGATTTTTCAAAGAGAAAACATTTTTTTATGTTCTAAGCGTAGAACCGTGTCAGGGCCGAGAACAACAGGAAAACTGATTACCGACAGAGCCAGCTCGATATGCTGAATGTACTTTGGGTCCTTTCCATGAGATAGCGATGTAGTGTGGAGAGGAGACGGATGCTGTGGCCATCTGAGTCATGCTTCAAAGTGCACGTAGAAGTGAGATCAGGTTTTGTGCTATGATCACCACGTAAAAGACAGACAGCAGCTGCTGAGTATGATTAACGTTTATCAGGATGGACCCAAAAACTGGTTTTGGTACTAGGGGTGTTAGCCTTTAGGTTACGTATCGACAGTGTTAATTGTTTTGGGTTGTGTGAGGGTAGATGTGGTTAAAAATCAAAAACAGTGGATTTGGTAGCGCTGTTGAAACTTCGGGTTCTGTTATCACAGGTTTGTTCATGGCGTAGGATAAGACGATGACAATAATGAATTCAGGATGTTGATGGAGCGGTCTTGGAATTTTAAAACAGTTTAAAGACCAGAATTTACTGAGGAAACCTACGAGATACTTCTGTCAGGATTACCGTTCTGCAAATTAAGAACAGACCCAAAGACCGCTCAGTTGTTGTTTTGTAAGACTGTATGATCTGCAAAATATTGTAAACGAAGTGGTCGTGGCCTGTTTGAAGGGGCTGTCGTGATTAACACTCAAGAACTATGTTCAGGTACTGACAGCCACTCAGAATAGCAGATGCACAGTTTGAAACTCGAAAAACATACAGTAGTCGGGACCAAGACGTACGTATCGTCTACGTCAGAACATTGAGGATAGAAGGAAAACAAACATAAGAAATTTTTCCTGAGACAGCGAGCTAGTTTGGGAAGTTCTTGCTTCTTTATCTGCTGACTTTGCCACTTACTTCTAACGGACATGAAACTCACGGTTTATTCCCTACTACTGTACGTCTCGCATGCAAATGGGTACATTGATAGGAAAGAATTGTGTGTAGTTTTCTGTTTGAAAATTGTACTGAAATGAAATTAGTTTATTTTAAAGTAATTTATTGAGTCATGTCAAGTTATTTCTTACAAACCCTGTTTCTAGTAACTTGATATAATTCTTACCGGATGAAATATAAATTGTATTTTATGTAAACTACCAACAGGTGGGATGAGAGGGGTCTTAGAAGTGAATACAATAATAATTTCAGAACCGAAGAAACTTATGCTCGTAATCAAAATATTTGGTTAAAATTAATGTTGATTTATAACCCCGTTGATTTGGGGGGGAAACCCTCCAATTTACAGTAGAATTACTTCTCCTAAGTAACTCGAAGGACACTAAAGAGTATACAGGATTATTTTAAATGGGAAATAACTTTGCTTTTCCGTTGATACATTATTCTTAATGCAGTCGTAAAAACTCAGTCAACTAGGTACGAGCGGTCTGAGCTGAAATTTATGTCGTCTCCACTATAAATGAAATGTGAATGTCTGAGACTTTGCTTTGTGGTACCTGCTTGTATTTTGATATGATGTTACGTGTTCAGTAGAAACATAGTCTGGCTTGTGTTCTCTCCTGCTGTGAAACGAATTTACTATTTTCAAAAGGGAACGTCAGAACGAATTGCTAAGACTTTTGTTCGTTTTTTATCACAAACTCTGTTTCTTTTTGTTATAATTTTTTCACGATTTAAGAGTACCTAGTGTGGATTTATTCAAATAAAGAGTGGAATATTTTGACAGAAAATTTATAACGCTGGCAACAAATCATGATTTAAGATTACTTGTCAGATGGAATTCGCAGTTATTGCGTCTAGATCTGGCACCCAGTAAGAAGACTTTTAAATCTGTGTTGCTTCGTGTTGAACCTTCATACAGTCTGACATAAGAACGAAAGAATAAAATCAGAGGATTTGTGTGGAAGGCCGGAAAGTTTCACTGTTAACAGCTTACATTATGATAAAACTTATGTTTCTGTATACCAGTGTCACAGAACATAACCACAAATAAACAATCTCGGAACTTGAAGACCATCGTACCAAAAACACGGAAACGGGTAAGCCGTGGCTTGCCATGAAAATATACTGAGTTGCTATACCAATGTCTAGCACATTCTCACTCTTCGCACGGGGCACACGGGCCTTCTTAGCTCTTCCCATGCAATCTTCCAGTTTTAACGTCATGAGTCCTCAACCACATTCCTCTTACAGCAGTTGGTATATGTCTCTGACGACATTTATTTTCGTGTCAGTGTAAGAAATTAATGATGACATCTCGGATATTCTGGAAAACAAATTTTGTCTTTCAATGTCGTCATATATCATCTTTATGTGCTGGTATTAAGGGGCAGATTAATCCACAACTTGGAAACAGAAACAAAAAAGTTTATTCTTACGTCAAGACAACAATATATTCTAAAAACAATTGCTAATATTCTGTTCGAGAACTGATATTATCCTGTCTGCTTTCCAGAACGCTGAAGATTAGGATACAGAAAATAATTTTGTTAAATGACTTTCTTTTGCGAGAATTGTGGAATTTTATTCTAAAGGAAGAACGTACATTGTAAGTGTATGAGGAGACAAGTTATGAAGACCGCAAGTGTATAAAACTGACTCAGGACTTCTTTTCATTTCCTTAAATGACTGTTGTCAATTTCCTATAAACGAAACAAAGCATGTAACTTATTAAATTCCCGCAACATTTAGTTGAACCACTTTTGGATTCGTAAATTAATTAACGCCATATTTAAACTTTAAGGCCTGACTGACAACCTGGGGCAGAGTCCTTCTTGAATAGCTAACAGGCGCTCAGATGATAAAGAATAATTTTTATCGTGGTCACAACAGCACGCCACTGGTTCCTGTCTTGTGCGAGATCAATCCAGTCTGCCCCCTTCCATATTATTTCTTTTAGGGCCCATTTTGATATTATCCTCCCACTGAAGTCAAATATCTTACAAGTGGTCTCTTCTTTCGTGTTTCCGACTAAAATTACTTATAAACTTTTCGCCATTCCCATGTCTGCTACATCCCTCTTCAGGCCGAATGTCTCCCTAGTACCAAACTCCCAGACTCTCTGGAACCGCGTTCGTTCCTTGATGTGAAAGACCACGTTTCACACCCACTCCTCAAAATTTATAGGACCTTGAAAGGTGTCCTGACTGAAATCAAGATAAAAGCCTTCAAGACTTCGGGACTTCCCCACTGAGGTTGCATGACCAATCTGTCGTAATGATGTTTCTTTTTGATCAATCCGCCATCTCTCTCATTCACTTTCTGTATTTCTTCTCCCATCTAATTAATTCATTTCATGGGTGTCCAACACCTAGCATCTCATCAAAACTAAAAAAAAGGCAATTAGTGGAAGCTGAAGCTCACGCTGTGGAATGGGATTATAGGTCGCACAAACAAATTTCAGTACTTTTAGTTTCGGCTATAACATTCAGAATAAAACATTTTTTCGATTTTCTTCTGAAAGTGCTCTATCTATTGTTGAGTTAGCTAGGGGTTATTGTTAAATATTTTTAGTATGCGTTTCTAATTTTATATAAATATTTACATTCACGATGTCATCATCATGTACTCTGTATGTATGTGTAGCTACTATATGGCTTTTATCTTTTAAATTTGCACCCGATGTTGGTAAAGACTGGCAGAAACTTGAAGGACAAATACTAATGCAACGGAGTGCGCATTATCTAACACAAAATATGCATACTTCATGTCAGGTGGTTCGAAATAACATTCAAAACATTTCCATTCGCTAGAATCAGAAAATTCCGCCACGCCTGATATAAAATTAACATTTTAATTAGTTACTAAGCGTGTGAAATCCAGTAAACAACATTAAAACCTTAATGTTAATTAAAACAAATACATAGCATCATGCCAGAAACGTGTATCAACATATTCGCATAATCAGCAACATTTGGTCCAGCAATATAAAACAGTGGCACGTACGACGTATAGTTGGCATAGTGTCATTAAATAAAATAAGAAATCAGAAAGAGTGGCCCCACATTTTGAGTTCTGCTACGGACCGAACCGTCTCAAGGCAAAGTAACTTCAGAGGTGATTCCAAGGGAAATGGGGTAAAATGTTTTGTCATGGAAAAATCCCTCAGCACAGAAACAGTAAATGCAGGATGTTGTGGTCTTTTGGATGTGGTTTCTTGTCCCTAACTGGACCTCGGTGTCTTTCGTCGTATTTTGTGAAACGGATGGATAAAAAGAAGGAAAAGTTATTCAGTTCTTCTCATATGTTCGAAATACCAACAACAGAGACCTATGAGTTTCGGAAACAAAATTATTCACACTCATAATCAAACGAGTGGTGAACTGGTGAATGTGACAGCTATGAGTCTCTGCTCAGACCCGGTCTGTAAGACGAGGAACTTTAATTTTGGGGAGAATGTTCCTTGGAGAAGTTATCTTCACTACAGAGAGATTGTTCTTCCTACAGAAGAAACCAGAAGAGTATCAGGAGGAAAAACAAATTTATATACATCGTAAGCGTTCTGCTGTCAGAACAGGCTTGTATGAAGAAGACAACTTAATCAACATTCTTGGGTTTAGGGATAATATCTTCCGATACTCAACGACACATGACATTCGGGACGAAATTTGATATCCCACTTGTAAATCCACGGCGATACCACGACGATTGGGATCGCAACGTGGACACGTAACACCATCTACAGTGCAGATGAGTCTCGAGATCCCATATGACATGACGACACCGGGCGTGACGCGGAGGATTTAGCCATATAATCTTTGTTCATGGATTGGATTTACGTGATATTATCGTTAATGACGTGTTGTACTATAACGTAACTTAACTAGTGCGCATGACGTGAACAAGAATTAGGCCTGTATGCAACATACATCTATTAACATATTGATTCCCGACGAGGTTAAACTCTTATCTTTTTTGTTTCGTTATATTTTACTGACTTCAGATTATCATCTGGGTTACTAACTGGACAGATTCCTTATCTTCTAAATTTGCCCTTTCGTGCAATACAAATAGCACACGTCAGTACTCCTGACCTAAAAAGTGTTCAGAGGAAATCTGAGGAAACCGGAAAGCTACAACCACATCCTCCGATTTAAGTCGAACAAAACCCAGATGTTGTGAATCTGGCGGTGTCATCTCAACGAGATCGCGTGCTGAACACCACACCATGGTAAGCTGCATCTTACATTTCATATCAAATATTGTTGTAAGGCTTCCGTACAATAACTATCTACATGGAACAGAATCCTTCTTGAGTAGCTGACAGTGTCCAGAAAGTTTCTTACTTCTACAGAGTATTCTAAAGTACTGAAATATTAATATATTCATCAGTGTTTGAGATGAGTCCTTTTATTTTACTGTGGTCACTGTTCTGGAAGCTATAACTAAGAATGTGCAGATGTACAGAAAACAATCGAACAGCAGCCCACACGTTCTTATGCCCATCACTATACTGACAGACTATACTAATATTTAATTTATATATTTTAATTTCAGGCCATCTTCACTCTACTGGAACATGCTGTCGTCTTGATTTGTGTAACAAATAGCATCGCTTCACCACCCCTATCAGCGGAAGGTGGAAACGCCAAGACCAAGTACCGACGAATGCTTCTACCAGATGCACATTCATTTCTCAGCAACTCGTATGGTTCTGATTTTGCCTGGAACACAAGAGGCTCGCCTAGAAATGTGAAAACTTCTTCGTGGTTACCAAGTAACAACATCGATGTGCCAGTGAAGACAAAGCCATATGGAAATATTAAACGACCATTAAGCCAGTCATCAATTGTCTTCAAAGAAAATGTTGATACCCCATTCAAGTTTCCTGTCACCAATACTCCTTTAAGGAATCGACACGAAGAAATGACAAACACCTGGTTTGAGGGGGATGGTATTGAGCAGAGAATGTTGTTGCCTGAAGGAAAAAGTATACCAGAAGAAATGTATGGACCAGACTATATTTGGGATACAAAAGGATGGCCCAGATATGTGAAGACTGCACCTCAGCCAGAGTTCAATTACATGAAAAACTCTGGTAATAACAAATTTTATAGAGACTCGCCAATTATTTTTGAAGACAATCCACCAGTATCTTTAAACTTTCCATACAACAATCTTCCACAAAGAAGTCAACAAAATTACCATAAAAGTCAGTTCCAGGAAGAAAAGCCAAACTCCTTGCCCGAATCGGATGGAATTGAACAAAGAATGTTGTTGCCTGAAGGACAAAGTATACCAAAAGAAATGTATGGACCAGACTATATTTGGGATACAAAAGGATGGCCCAGATATGTGAAGACTGCACCTCAGCCAGTGTTAAATTACATGGAAAACTCTGGTGATAACAAATTTTATAAAGACTCGCCAATTATTTTTGAAGACAATCCACCAGTATCTTTAAAATTCCCATACAACAATCTTCCACAAAGAAGCCAACAAAATTACCATAAAAGTCAGTTCCTGGAAGAAAAACCAATCTCCTTGCCCGAATCGGATGGAATTGAACAAAGAATGTTGTTGCCCGAAGGATATAAAATGCCCGAAGAAATGTTTGGGCCCAATTATATTTGGGATACGAAGGGATGGCCTCGATTTGTAGAAACAACTCCCGAACCGAAACGGAAAGGTGTGGAAATTCCTTTCAGGTCTAAACCCAGAGGATTGTATGTTGGATGATATTTGTTAACACACAAGAAATTTTTGGTAATAAACACGCTTAACGTACCAGATATCAGAATTTGATGAAGACTAAGTTTTGATTTATAAAATATGCAGTGGAAATGTGAGAAATCCGCGAGAAGGGACTGTGATGTTAGCAAACAGTGAGGAAATATTAAGTCAATAGAAGGGGGAAGTAAAATAGTTTCGGCGCAAAGAAATTAATTTGCACTATCTGAAGATAATATGTGCATGTGTGTGTGTGTGTGTAGCAAGGAATATTGTATTGTCTTCTATGACATTTATTTCTAAGAATTATTCATAAATACAATAAAACAACTACGTTTATAATTAATGTGAAGTGTCTAGTTTTCATCAATCTTCTGCACATTCGTACATCATAAGATTGTGTGAATTAAGTTCATTAAAACAGATATTCAGTACAGATCATATTCATAACAACTGTGTTGTGTACAATGAGATACGTTTCGTTTCAGGATCTCTTGCTTTATTTAAAGACTAATTTCTTTGTCGGCGTTGTTATTATGGATTGTGACGCCGTGTGGACTCGTACGTAGATACCGACGTCCGCAGACACATTCTGTCTCCATCTTCAAGGCGCCCTGAAGATGAAGACATATTTCTCTGAAATGTTGGCATTTACCTGTGAGTCCACACCAAGTTCTTAGGAAGTACGCCCATGCTGAATGTGAGATTTGATGTTATCACGGCTGTAAAAGCGTCGATGTTGGTCTTTTGGTTTGTAGCGCCGCTTTGACTAATAGGAACCCACGCTCCACATTCATCATATAAAGCAACGTGCAAAATTATGTTTCTGTGCATTTTCCTCTGAAACGAGACCGACGAAGGCTATTGTAGGTCGCACGTCTCTCGAGTTTACGTGCAATATGCCATATTTTCCGCGTTCTTTGTCTTAAGTTATTTCTACTTATGTGACCTTGTTTACTATTTGGCCTAGACTTTTAAGTGGAAGCATTACGAACACCCCCTCCCCCTAGCTCCCAGCGACATACGAACACCCCCTCCCCCTAGCTCCCATCTAACCTTTTCCGCCTTAGTCAGCGACCTGTTTTATAGCCCATAACAATAAACGCCTATGCCCACATGTTATTCTGAAAAAGGCCTACTTAACATTTATACATAATCACCTGAATTGTTTAAGTCTTTATAGCTCAGTGGTTGCTATGCGTATCACCTACTTTAATACACAGAGTCAAGATATGGGTATCATTTGGTCTTCAGAATAAACATCAGCGGCTTACCTAAACATTATAAAACTGATCATTGTGACGGAGACCCAGTGCGGCGCATTGAGCTAGACCTCCGAGGTGGATTTTAACTTTTACTAAGACGAGGTGTTTCTGTTCCTTCTCGTTCCTATTTATTATTCGCTTCTTCACCTTTCCCCATTATTCTTAATCTTTGTCCTCTTCCTGTTCTTTCTCTCTTTGTTTAACGACGGAGCATCAAACGCTTATGTAATGCAACCGTCCTGGATTAAGCAATAAATGGGATAGAATTTAAGAAAGTGGGTTTAACGTACTACAGCAGCATTTTCTTGGAGTAACTGAGTAAAATCATTAAATGCCTGTCAGAATAGCGAGTCTCCACGCTGAGAAAAGGTATCTTGTACTTGCAGAATGCGAAGGAGGATGATTTCTTTGTCTCTCCTTCTTTAACCTCGTCTACTTCCACCTTTCCCACCCATCTTGTATTATACGTCATTACTCTCTTAGTCAGCGGTAAAACTGTTCACCAAGCTCCATTGTCATCCGAACAGTCAGCGTAATAATCAGACAAATGACCAACAAATTGTAGCCCCTTCCTTCCTTTCCTAGAGAAATCAATGAAAATTACTAATCAGGGAAGCGAATACTGGTCGACATTCAAATTTGATACCTCCCTATAGAAGACATAACTCTATCGTTCAGTTACTCTTTTTAATAATGTTATCTAATCTTTCAGCAGCTCTGTCAGTCGGTCTGTAACTGAGGAAATCAATGAAAAATTCCCAGTCATAAACACTGACCTTGAGCTTTGAATGATAATATCACGACTATGAAGTAGAAAAAGTAATCTCAAGGTCTTTCAAATTACTAACACACTGTTCTTTTACTGTAATAATACTTACTGAATAATGATGATTTCACTAGAAACTACGCTATAAAACAATGGCAGTACCACATTTTTTATATCTGTCTGAATCCCTAAGTCAAATGTCGCGTAGTTTTTTTTTTAAATTAGGCTACGACCACTGCTTTCGACATTTCCCAACTCATAATTCATCTTTTATCTTTCGACTTCAGAAAGTCTGAACAACGGACATCATCGTCAAATAAACCAGAAATGAAAAAAGGTCAGTGATTACCATCATGTTTTTTTTTCGCAGAATTAATTGGATAGAATGTCTTCAGTTGAAAGCGCATCGTTAAATAACACAGATAAATCCACGATTACTTAACCGATTAGAATTCTGCAGTGGTGACTCTGTGTTAAGTTCGAATCTCAGTAGAATTACGAGCTTTACGTGTTGTTCTGACAGAGAATTCTCGAGATTTTCCTACCGGGATAACATCTCAAAATATGCCACGACCACTTCAATTCACACCCTTTACCTATTCACTATTCATAATCATCTATCCATCTCACTCGATATACCATAATCTATACAGCTGAAACAGGATCGTTAAATAAATTAAAAAGCCAGACTTCTTTTACTCATCAATATTTTATCATTTCCAGGGTAGTGTGTTAAAAATTAAAATTATTCATTACAAGATCCCAGGTGTTGACAACGCCATGCAATTAACGAATAATCAAACAACGACGA
>NW_019060366.1:303633-338375 GCF_000696155.1 Zootermopsis nevadensis | reverse complement strand
CTAGCTGTTAGAACGCTGGCCTTGTAATCCTGGGGTCTCGGGTTCGAATTTATAACTTGTGTTGGGCAAGGCCGTGGTCTAGGCAACACGGAGTTGTCCTCCGGGGTCTTCCCCGGTTTCTCCGTGGCATCCCAACAATTACTCCATTCACACACAGAAGAAGGCAATGGCAAACCACTTCTGGATCATCTGCCAAGAACGTATATGAACAGGTCCTAGTCCGAGAAAAGGATGCAAGAATCCTGTTCATATGGACCTGTCGTCAGACAGAACACTAAATAAATAGATCAAAACGGCACAAGTTAACCAAGAATGAATATTTAAATCTTTGTGGTAAAATCAATCTTAAATTAAATAGCAGTCCTAATGTAAGTTTACTAGGTATTGTATTTATAAAACAGCCTTACATCTGTGAAATTTGATTGATTCTGCTTGTAGACTAGATGACTCGGTTCCGTTACCGATAATATGCGTTGTATCTTATTTGATTTGTTAGATTCTATATTGCCATTAATTATCTAGCAAGCAGAGCATTCAAACCCACTGTGTAGCAACGTTTCTGGGCGTCCAGGCGCCCATACATAATACTTCACACGCACACACCCCCACACGTTCTCATTTAACCTAACCTAACCTCGAAATGCAACAGAGACGCTCACGCGTCCGTTTATGAATAATTCAAACTGCAAAAAAACCTTGTTCATGTAACCTACTTCATCTAACAAAGGTTATTTTACTTTGTAATGGAAAGAATTTTAATTAATATTATCATGTACACGATAATTACATCAGAGCTTGAAATACACAAATGGACATTGGTAATAAAACCAACATATGTGAAGTATAAATAAAATAAAATACAGAATTAATAATATTTGTAGTTTAATGTGGGCTGCCTGCTGGTAAATGGGACTCCAATATACGTGGGGGGCAGGGCGAGGTCGAGACCTTGCGCTGTAACACCCACGTCCCTATTAAAACGTGGGAAGACTGTAAACGAAAATGATGATAACACTGTTAGTAGTAGTAGTAGTTCCTGTAACTCCTCAGTGGAGCATAGGGCCTCCTTTCGGGGGGTTTCATAGTCTTTGAAGCGTGCATTTAAGAGTAGTGAGTGACTAGCCCACTAACTCTGCACAATTTCTACTCACTCCTGATTTGACTGTCAGAGCCATCTAGCAGTGAATCAGGAGATACTTGGGTGAGAAATGGCCGCTGAATTTTGCTTACGAAACATCTCGTATCATGTTCGCAAGGTTCTTTTACATGCCGCAAATCTACGACATGGGACCGCCGGAAGTTGTGCTACGGATTTTTATCACCCTTAAAAATCCATCGACCTCGGCCGAGATTGAACCCGCGAACCTTGAGTCCAGTGGCGAGCACGCTAACCACTAGTCCGAGGGCGACCCACTGTACCCAATTCACCAAATTATCAGCCTGACATCTAAGTTTTGTTTAGCAGAGGCACACAATGTGAACCAATACAACTTTGTGAAAGATTGTACTCCATAGTAAAGACACCTTTTTACACTAAGTACTTACTCTGAGTTGAGGCTGTCCTGTCAAGTCCTGTTGTGAGCCTTCGGATTACTGGGTTGGGGCACGGTACCGAAGATGTAGTGTCATCCAACTGATTAGGCAAGCAAACATCTTCACAAGATGGTACTGGCAGTCCAGATTTGCGGATATTCTCCCAAAGCGGGCTCCCACTGCGCCATGCCAGTGTCTCCAAAATCTTCTCCTCTATCTTTAACAACCATAAGACACATCAAAGGCTGAAAACCTTCAATCATTATATAATTTCCAACAGTGTTGGATCAAGCCAAGTGCTGGGTCACAGATGAACCGCCAACAAATAACTAAAGCTGCCATTTCAGACATTTGGCAAACCTAAGTGGCAGTAACAGATCCATGAGAGTGCTGGTAGAATGATGACTGGCAGAGGAAAATTGGAATACAGGTAGTTCCTGATTAATGGGATGGTTGTATTCCACAAAAGTTCTGTGCAAGCTATAATTATGTTAATTAGACAAAGATGCCACATACAAATTAATGAAAATAAATGAGTGGTGCATTCAAAGTCCAAATTTTATTAACAAATTTTAAATTTTATTATGACCATGTTTCAGCTAATAACATATTTATGAACATGTTACATATAATGTTTATAAATGAGATTAGACAAATGTATATCATCACTGTAACACTATGTGGATAAAACTTATATTCAGGCCAACTGAAATATTAGCAATACAACTGAAGTTTGCCAGCTAAAGTTGCTATGATAGAAATGGAACTTATAAAAAAATTCAATGACTTAGAAGATTGAAGTATTGTTACAGATCAAATCTTACATGAGACGGATTTCAGAAGACCAGAAGGTATTAAACGGAATATACTCTAGAAAGAAACACAGAGATGAGGCTGAGGTCGAGCTGTGATGTCAGAAAAATATGTTCTGATATTCTGCACTTATAACAAAGAGATTTTGCCACTTCAACTTTCTAAAATATTTTAACACAGTTTAGATTTTAAACTTTTCTCTCAAACAGTTGCGAGTACTACTAGCTTCTGAAGGACTGTTCCATAGAATCTCTTAGTATATTTTATGATCCCTACCTAAATATGTCTTCATTTGTACTGTAATTTTCCCAACAAAGAAGTATTAGGGGACAAGAACAAATGAAACATATTTCATATCATTGTTAATAAATGGGAAGCTGTAGAATGAGAAAATTTTTATACAGTAACCAGTGATGTCTAAAAGGAACTTGAAATGGGCTGAAGAAAGAACTGGATCCTCCTCTATCATTAACAATATGAAATACAACACACATTTTACTAAGCAGTGGCAGTACAATTTTTCACAAAAGTAAATAAAGATCTCAAAGTCTACAACTAGAAATTCAAGAAAGGATTTTTTGAACACCAAAGTCACTAACATGGTCGGCTACAGGCAGGATGTCGAAGTTTCATTCTTGGGAGGAGTTAAGCAGCCAGAGCATGGGTACCACCACTAACGACGAGGTTAAGAATATATCAAACAATAGCTGGCACATGCCTTCATGGAGTGGCAGGGTAACTGAACTCTGTATCATCACAATATGTTCCTAGCACTGGCTCCCATTACAAAGTGTCATGAATTCCTTACCATGTTCAGATGTTTCACCATATCCCGCGACAGCTGATCTTCCACCTTCACTATCACTTCGATCACCTTGTAAAAGTAATACGCCTCCAGGTTCAAAGCTTCCAGCACCCAAGGGAAAATCCGCTGGGAGTTGTACGAATAAATCACAATTTCCAAGCAGCAAGCAAACAAAGACTGATGGAACACCTCCTGTTCCAGGAGATTCTTGAAAAAACAAAATTAAAAATTACCTGTGTTGCATGCATACATTACAGAGTGAAACCTTATTAGTATTTATACTTATATTTTCTTGTCTATGAAAAAATTTAAAAACAGCTCAGAGTTTAAAAATGCACCCAAAAGCACTCCTGAAAAAAATCTAAAATGTGATTCCAGGCTGATAAAGATCAGTGCCGGGTCTGCATGTAACCTAATATTTTCTGAATACTAAGTTTATTTGCATTCACATATAAACATTTTCTAATTTGTGGCTAATTGTTCAAATCTCACCAAAGATATCACAATTTCAGGTAATGGGAAACCTAATCCAATCTATTCAAACCACATCATCCTGTAGAAATAAAATGAATGTATCTGAATTCAATAACTGGTTTTTAACCAGTACACAACAAAGTAGTTTGTATCAGAAACTTTATAACTGTATTACTACTTAACATAATATAACATTAAACACATCATGTTTCAATGATATGTAATCATCAGGTATAGCACTTCTTCTTCTTCTTCTATGGCACTCCGGTCCGTATTCAGTCCACAGCCTCCTCAATTCTCCTCTTCCATTCGGTCCTCTGTTAGGTCTGTCTGTCCGAGGCTTTGATTGAAGTTTTGAAACATCTTCCTTTTTACGGTGCAAGGTTGTTAGCCTTGCGACCAACCCCCAACCTGGAGGACCAGGGTACCTGTCTTAGTCTGACCTCTCCCCCTCGACCAATCTGGCTAGGGAGGCCCTAAGCATAGCTCTTGGGGTCACTGAGGTACTCAAACCTCACCACCACGACAAGGTACTACCAATGATACATTATAATTAGTCAGCCTTAAGTTGCTTAAACATGTCTAAATAGTAATTAAGTATAATAATTGATTAAAACCACTTATATAATGAATGTCATATTCTATTATACAAATTAGGAAACCACATATTAAATTACACTGTTAAAAATTGTGTCAAATTTACACTTTGTAATAGGGGATTTAAACCTCTGTCCTGGTGGCATAAGGAAGAATATCACCATGCCGAGGCACAATTTTTTGCTCAATTTATATGGAGCGCACACAGCCAAAGATGCTGCCTTTTGAAGATGCTGTATTTTACTCAGAATCTTGAACATATGGATGGTAAGGCATGGTCACAAAGACTCTGCAAGGCACTTTGGGAGTAAGGAGTAAACAGTTGATAAATTTGGATTTTACGGCCGAGCCATACATGAAGCTGCTGTAGCATAGACCCGCCACCAGTGAAGTCAAAGTATTGCCCTGATGTTGGTGGCAGCAAGGACCTCTAAAGTCTGTAAACTTCTATCAGACTACTTACTTAGGATACTTAGATGACCCGTTCTTCAATGCCTGAGCATCTACGGGTCCCAACTTTTCGTTTGCTCGATCTATAGACATTCGGTAGGACTCCTTGGACGAGTGATTAGCCCGTCACAAGGCCTCTACCTGTACACAGGACACCACAAGAGAGAGAGAGAGACACAGACAAACATCCATGCCTTGAGTGGGATTCGAACCCACGGTCAGAGTCCAAGCGGCACAAGGCCCACGCCTCAGACCGCGCGGCCACTGTTACAGCTACCAGACTACACAGCACAACAATCCAGAAGACAGCCATCTTCAGACTGCTGTAAAAATCCTGCAGAACTATACCTCCAGGAAAACGGATTGAGAGGATCGCAGGTGGTTGGGCCTTCGAGACTGTCAAATAACAGACTTGGCATGATATTACCAATGCTGAACTTAAGGTTCTCATACCATAGAGTTTTTTATGAGTACTAACTACTCAGCTCTGCAAATATACTTTTCTCCAATTCTTCATCACTTCAACTCTCTTAGATCCAGACACTGCCCTCAGCACTATATTCTTTAATACTAGGAATTTATGTTCTGTCCACATAAGAAACCGAAATGTTACATCAACAGAAAACACAACCTGAAATTCTAGCTTTATAATTTTTCCTGTTTAGGGTTTTAGTGATATGGGATATGTAAAACTATATAACACAAATCGAGCAAAACAAATAAAGTTTGTTAAAATAAATACCGTGAGATCTAAGTCAGGCTTCTTTTTCCGCTCCTCAACTAGGATGTTCTCTAACAGCTTGTAGTACAGGCTCTCTCCAAGCTGAAGCCGTTTGCGTGCAAAGTCCATGTGCTTACCGGGGTGATCATCAGTGTGCTGAGTGTAGCGAGTACAAAATAGATGCCCCATTTCCCTCACCCACTCCTCAATCTTTTCCTTTGGATCACAACTACACGACCTGCCCAAAAACATAAATTCACACATATCACATGTGGAGGATACTTTCTCAAATGCAGTTTGGCGCTTCATGAATACGGCTAGGCTATGTTCCTAAAGTTGTAGGCAGTACTGTTGACACTTTATATAATGAAATTGCATCTTATTTCACATCAGACATGTGAGAAACGTGTAAAGCTGCTACTTCAATATTAATAATACTAATAGCCCCTTCCGAGTGGTAATATGCAGCCAGTTTCATATTTGCATCCGTTAACAGTTCTGTGATGTGCGATATCATAAATATAAATTTTTTCGCTCATTTACGAGAACTATAAAAATTTGTTGTACGGTTTAACCTAAAACAAAACAATGAATTTACTACCAAGAGCAATGTGCATGCAACTAATGGTTTTATAGTAATGGCAAGCCTGATAAAAATTTCACAGTGGTTATTTCTATGCAACAAACTGTTACCAAGAAATGAGCATACCTTCAAAGTCATTTCACAGAACACAGGCAACTCTCGGTTTACGAACGAGTTCCGTTCCAAGACGTTCGTTATACGTTTCTGTTCGTTATGTGTATCTTACATTCCTGAGCTTTTATGATACGTATTGTATACGTTAGCATCCATTTTAAAGCACAACTACACTTAACTGTCTAAGATAACCTAGGCAAAGCAAGTGATGATCCTATTATATTATAATACGGGGAATCACCGATTTCTTTCCCATGAGAAAACATTCCACGTGGCGTGGCACGTAAACCAAAGTTTTTTTTTTTCGTTAGAGCAAATGTTCGTAAACTGAGAGTTACCTGTGCTCTCAAAATACATATGCTAGCTATGAAGTAACCACAACTTTTGCAAACAAAGTTGTACAGAATTTGGTAATATTGTGTGCAACTGATATTTCCAAAATCTGTTGAACTGAGGTGGAACAATAGCAATGAAACGTACCAAGCACGCTGTATCGTTAAAACACATACCTAAACAATTCAAGAAGGGTTTCACTAGGACCAGCTTGCCGCCCTGCGAGCAGGGTCTGCAATCGACTCACACTCTGTGTGGCTGTAGAAACCGGCGTAACATTATGCTGCACGTCCTTGCTCTTCAGATACTTGCGTCCTGTCAGTGGTGTTGACGGAGCCAACTGCTGCATCTGCAAACACAAATTCACTGTTATGAATATGTTGTAACTACAGCTTCATGTGGTACCAGTACCTGATTTTCTACACACATTCATGGAAGTCACCTTCCATCCAACAGAATACTACTGTAGCCTAGTTCATCCACATAAATATTTTAATTTTATTTCAAGACAGTGATAAAGCACTTCTCAAAATTTTACATGTTAGTAACATTAATTCAAACATGGTTCTGAAGAGAAATAATGGATACCTTTTTTAAGTATCTATTTTATCAAATGGATTAGGCTGTTAATATAAATGTTGCTAGTTTATCGCCAAATACTAATAACCAAATCTGTAGAAAAACATACATGCTGTACCTCAACGATACACAAAATTTTAACCAACATTCTTCTGTAAATGTTACTGACATATGCAAACAAAGCTACTGGGGATCATCAGTGAGGATTTTTATGTAATTAGTCAACTACTGATCTACTTCATCTGATACTGGAGAAAAAATTAGAGTTCAACGGGACTGCACGTCAATATTTATAGACTTCAAGACAGACTACGAATCTGTTACGGGAGAACTATTATAAAACATTCTCACTGAATTCAGTATACCAATGAAATTAGTCACATTAATTAAAATCAAGATGGCTGTCTTTTGGGTTGTTGCGCCATGTAGTCTGGTAGAAGTTTACTAACATTCCAGAGGTCCTTGCTGCCTCCATCAGAGTGCTATGATGATGGACGTATTACACTTTTAAATGTATTAATACATGGCGCATATAAACTTAATGCCCATGAAATGAGTTAGTTCACATCAAAATTTTGTAAATAATGACCACTAAAACATACTTACACTTACACTGTACTTTTGGTTTCCTGCTCTTTTCGCCTGAATCTTCTCTGTGAATTCTCCCATTCCACACATCTTTGTTGGGGTGCCAATATCTGTATTTGCATCATCACCTGCATTACACAAATAACCACAAAAATAAGAAAACACAACAAAACCAAAATATCAGTACAATTGCTAAAATATAATTTTCAAAGACATTTTCAGAATGCTATTATTATATTTTATATACCTCAATGGCCTTGATGCCCTTTTACTGTAGATACAAATCTACAGCTACAAAGCTAAGTGCACTGGAAATACAACAAAGTCACAAATTATTTTGTCTTGTATTCAATTAAATATTAGACGTACAAGGAATAGTCTCGAGATCTATACTGCAAAAATTTTGTATAAAATAAGCCTTTCCTTTTTTAAAAGAGAAAACAAAGTTTGATGTGTGACTCAAGTAAAGTAGGAACCAAAACTGAATTCTCCCAAAAAGCTTTCAATATAGACCCACAACTCCAAATGTAATTGGCACCCATAAAATACTTTCAGAAAAGAAACGTGAGGATAAATGCACACTTCTCCAATATATATTCATTCCATGTACTCTGCACCAAAACTGCACAAAATCATAAGCCAATCAATCGATTAACACAGCTGTTTCTAATCCACTGTTAAAAAAAATCTTCCTTGGCAAAAAGTACCAAACAAAACTTTAACAGCTGGAAACAAAGAAGTTAAATTGAGTGTCAATGAGGTTGAATGGGCTAAACATGGACTAAAATTAAAAAGATTACTTCAATAAACAGCATGACATAACAAACATGGATTTTGCAATACAAGTAAACAGTAAGGTTGGTGACGGACAGGTAACATATTTTACCGACTTGCCTTCGTTGGACTATAAGAGATTAATTTCCATCTTAAGAAACTGCTGTGACAATGAATATGTCACTAACTGGAACATTTTATGTCCACTACGGGAAACTTTTGTGCCAAAAATCACCTGATTAAACACAACAAATCTCTTACCTAAAAATATTCTCTCATCAAAATCTCCCTCACTCAGAACATACTCTTCATACGCTCTGCTGACAGCTTTGTAATTGTAGTCGAAGCGGCCCTGTTCCAAGATTCCACTCAAGCTGGAAGCATCACCTTTCAAAACCTATAATTAAAATGGAACAATATACTAAAATCCAGAAACATGATTATACCATTCAACAGGCATGCACACATATATGCATAAATGGAATTGACACAAACGCAGCATGCACATACACTGCAAATTCTCCAGCCTGGTTTTAGCCAGCCCAAAAGTGAGACTGTTTAATCAATAATTTTTTTTATGAACAGGAACAAGTAACTAGCCACTAATACCAGCTGAAAACATGATGGCAGGAAGGCAATGGATGAATGTGACTACAGCAAAACTTTGTAAAATTCTTGCCCATTTCAAATTGTGTAAACGGACCATATTAATAAGAAATAATTAAATAAGAACCCACAACTTCCAACATGGTGTTCCACAACCTTTTCTCACCCATGGCATGCCCTGATTTGTCAAAGACATAATGGCACACCATAAAATGTCACTTCATGAAAAGAGCGTACAAAACTAAACATTACCATAAATATGTATCTAAACACAAATGTTTTCCCTATGAGAAAGAATACAAAACATCACGTACATTGGATAAAACTATTAATGATAAAAGATAAGAACAAACTTTTCTGAAATATGTGTAAATATCCAATTTCTTACAAAAATTAACAACATACCAAAAAACTTACGGTGGCACACTGGTCGCAGAACTCTGCTCTAAGGTACAGTGCATTACTAAATTCTATAAATCAAACATTAAGCTTTAAATACAAATACACTTACACCTGTGTCTAACAGTTTCTTTATGTGAATCTTCCATGAATACTCCTTAATGCCTTTTGCTTCTACAGGGATCCCATCATGCTTCTTGCACAGGTGGTCTATAATACATGGTGCCTGAGAAGGTGTAGTATATTCTTGGTCGAAGAAGTTTGATGGAAGTCCTAAAAAGATTAAGAGAAAGGAAATGTAAATTACACACCACAGATAACACATGACACTAAAGGGGGAGAATGTTATAAGATGCAAATAACTGCAGGCCAGTAATACTCCTACTGTAGTTTCCGGCTGCTTAAAAGTTTGAACAACATAAAGAGACTTCTGGACATATAGTTTATTTAATTTTAGCTTAATCCCAATGTAAACATCAACACATTAAGATCGATGTCTTCTGGGTTGTTGCGCTGTGTACTGTGGTAGATGTTTACCAACGTTTCAAAGGTCATACTGCCTCCGTCATCAGAGTATGAAGATTTCTGTCTTCTGGGTTTTTGCGCTATGTAGTCTGGTAGATGTTAACCAACGTTTCAGAGGTCATACTGCCTCCGTCATCAGGGCGATGAATGAGCCAATCGAGCGGAAAATGCTAGGTTTATAGGGACCAGACAGTGAATGGAGTATCCGAATTGTAGCCAATGGGAGCTGGTGTCAGATGAGGCGTGGGTGGGGACCAATAGGAGAGTGTGGGCATGTCATGGTATGTGTGAGAGATATGGCGAGAAAGGAGAGAGAGGGATCGAAGAAACAGCCCTAGTGAGGGCCTCAGGGAGGTAGTATGACCTCTGAAATGTTGGTGGACATCTACAACACTACACGACATAACAACCCAGAAGACAGCAATCTTAATGTGTTGATGTTTACATTGAGATTAAGCTAATCCTGAAAGTGTAATTTACATCATCTTGTAATTGTTAGAAAGGCTATGAGGGTTTAAAAACTGCACAAGTAGCCTACAGAAGGCCAGTAAAATAATCCACGTGCCTTTAGTTCGAATGTTAGACTCCTACACCGTACATTTTAAGTGAAACTGTGTTTTGTTCAGTTACAATGGGGTCACAGGATTAAAAAATTGTAAAAATGAGTATGTCGTTGTATAACATATAAGAACCACTGTTTTAGGATAAGGGACAAAATGTCACACCAAAAAATTACTTTAAATTGGGACAAAATGTCACACCAAAAAATTACAATAAATGAAATTACTTTACAATATTTGCATGCTCAGTGCGGACAAAAGTACTTCCAATCTGGACATTCCAACCTTCATAATAACACGTATGTATTTTGCTTACAGTAACATGTTTCACGTGTAGTTCTCAATGTTGACATTTTATATAAAGAAACTTTGAGATACTTCATAAAATTAAGATTAGGTACAATATGTCATACCAGGAAATTTTGGGTTAAGAATTTCCCGTCGATCAGCAAGGATGGCATTGGCAAACATCAGGTCACAGCAGGCTAGTAGCAGATGATATGAGTTGACTAGATCATCACTAACACCAGGGAACTTGCCCTTGACGCACACAAACAATGTCCAGCAGAAGTCAAATACTTTGGCTGAAGTACAAGGCATGCTTCTGTCAACAGAAATGTACAAATTTTTATTAGGGTCATAAAAGATGTACAGCACAAGAAAAGTGTGCTTTATGGGAACGTTCTGTCAAATCTTTTAGATAAAAATAGTATGCTGCCATATATCAGAAGCTCTATGACCTGTTTCACATCAAACTAGTCAGATGTGGCATCCTTCATAATAATGTCATCACCACCCTTGACGTTAACACAGTGACCAGCAGCCACATAATTAAGCCCAGAGCTTTTGAATACTAGGCCAGAATGTTAACCCCAGCTCGGAACTTCCTTGGCCACTGTCAAAAAAGAAATAATGATTACTCTCTGCCTTGGGAAAGGACCAAAGCACTGGGCCCCCCCTTTAATACTGCCAACTTTGGGTCTGCATGCAGAAAAGACAGGGTGGGAAATTACCAATTTCATAGTATTTACATCCATTAGATTTCACAGCATTTGAATTAGTAAATACAGAAATACCGATTCCAATTTATCAACATATTGAAAAAGAAACCGAGGATAATCTTGTCTCAAGGTTTTTGCAGCTGGAGTCCAATGTAAACTTAGCTCTTTGGGGGATAAGCTGAGGAGGATGTTTGTTATCCAACATTTCATCTGCCATCTTCAGGGTGAATGTTCACCCCCATGTGGCTCATCTCCAAAAGCTTTACAAGAATTATTCTGCTGAAAAACAGGGGCATAAAGGCAGGCTTGTATCTCTCATAGCAGACACATCATCTGACACTTTAACCATTATTAAATCATCATAAATGATAAATATATCAGTAGTGGATACTAACCGCTGCTTCCTGGACCGTGGTTGGCGTGGCTGGTCTTCAGTAGAATTGTAAAACATATCAACAAAAATTGGCTGATACTTCTTGAATATGACCATGGAAACAGCGAAGTTGCGCTCTAGCCTGTCGATTTTGCTGCGGAACTCTGATGGCATGCTAGCCATGTCTGCCCACTTCTTGCTCTTGCTGAAGAATTGGATCAAGCTACAACAAAGTTCTTACTATTATAAACAGTCTAACAGCGTGCATTAACTGGACAGTAACACCTTACCTTGAGATATATCTAATAATCACCCGGCTACTTGGAAATTTTAACATGAAGGTACACAAGAACAGTTCCCTAGTGTACCCTATCCTGAGGCAGATGAATTCAGTCAACATTCTCACACTCTATTTCTCATCCATCTAAGCCAAGGTCTCTCACATGCTCTCTTCCCTAAGGATTTTAAAATTTGCATTTTCTCTCATGTGATAAATATCCTGCCCATGTTGCACTCTAGGACTTGATCATACTAATATCTCACGAAGAACATAAATTATACTCATCTATGTTGTTCTTCAGGACTGTAATGCTGTGTGGACTTGTAGGTAAAGTAAAGAAAGCTAACCCACTATATGCCATGTAGGCGCTTGGGGGAGAGGAGGTATAGCTCTTACTGATTCTCGACTTCGGCACTAGATGGGGCGAGTAGTCGGCATCACGCCCTGGGCGTGCTTTACCTCCAGGAAAGGATCCCAGTACCCATTGGACAGGAGGCTGGGTGGGCCCCAGAACCAGTCTGGATGCAGAGGCCAGAGGAAAAATCCTCTATCCCTGTCAGGAATCAAACCCCTGTTGTCCAGTCTGTAGCCAGTCACTATACTGACCGAGCTATCCCGGCTCATCGTGGACTTGTAGGTAGATACTAAAATTTCAAAGGAAAGTACAACCTCCACCTTCTGTCCTGAAGTTAACACAGCATCACAACCTAAGAATAACTCTTCACCACTTGGGTGTAGGATCAAATATCACATCACAGAAAACTACAGATTAAATTACAATTCTGTGTGTTTTAACCCTATAATAATCAATTACTGTATTCTAAAGTCATCCAAGTAGGTATGCCCTCTTGGCTGAATTCTTGACAGGTTCTCACTACTGTTACCTTAATTTGCAAAGCCTGAGGAGTCGTGTAAGGCTGACACAGTTTCCTTCTACCATGGCTCCAGACCTCCCCACAGTGGGCGTGGATGATTTGCGACATGCCACATACAATGCACAGCCTAGCCAGTGAAGCTGGTCTCCCTGAAATGGAAGTCAAGAATCAAGGTGTACTCAACACTCAAATTAACTACATACAATAAACTCCCATTTATCAATTTGCAGATTATCCACCTTATGGTCATGTGTTGTGGAAATGCATCCAAAAATCACAAACACACTTACATCAAACAGAAAAGTATATAAAACACTATTGTTCATTCACAGGGTTTGAAGCAAACTATATTCCTGTCAATTATTACAACCAGCAAGAAGAATGGATGGACAGGGAGATTTTTTAAATTTTTTTCCAGAACTTGAGGCTTTTCTGAAATGATACCATAGGAAACAGTGTTGTTAGACAATGCCCTTCTCATTCAAGATACAACATACTGACTTCGGACAGTGACCTCGACTTCGGACAGTGACCTCGACTTCGGACAGTGACCTCATCATTGTAAAGTTTCTGCCCCTCAATGTCACAGCCATAACATAGCCCACAAACCAAGTAGTAATTACATTCAAGAAACAACACATGGTCTTCTGCGAATCTGGGAATGCTAGTTTGATAATTAAGTTTAACTTCTTCCAAAACAAGACAATAATCTATAAGGGTCACCTATGAAAAAATCAGGAAGCCTGATATTCCTGGCATGGTATGTGCTATGTGAAGCTTTGAAAATATCAACAAAGATTACACTGAAGAATGGCTACAAAGTGACAAGTGAGCTACGCTTCCAGCATGATAGACACTAACACTGCTAATGTTGCAGGGAGGGGAGGGGGAAGAAAAGGTTAGGGAGGATAGCGCATTAGTCATAGCTCGTCACTACAGAATGATGACACCACTAGACTTCTAAGGTCAAGAAATATACTGTGTATTGTGAGATTCAAGTTGATAAGGGATGCAAATGGCCACTTATAGATAACTTTATCAATTTTTAAAGCAGGTGGGGCACCTAAAACAATAAGACAGGAACCTCTCAACACATAACAGGAATAAAATGTTCTATATTGATAGTAAGGTTTAAAACAATGACATTAATGACTACTATACAAAGAAGAACAGGTTTCTTTAATCTAATTAACAAAGAAAAAATGTAGGCTTATGAACACTCAGTGATAACTGAGGAGAAAACTGTAGCAATCACCAATATATATAAAGTGAAGCTTTCGCGGCGATCGAAGTTGATGAAAGACTCTCGGGAAACAAGTCAACTGACGCGGCTTGTTTCCCAAGAGTCTGTCAAAAAACCCTGAGGATGAGAGCAGAGATGGCTCTCGAAACGTTGGCGGAAGAAATGGTTCATTCACCATTCAGCCACCTGATGCAGTTTGTTACTCGGGTACTTGTGGGTTATCGGGAGAAAAAGGATTTGGTTGAAGATAATTATTTGTGGTTCTGTAAAAAGTTGTTTGGTTTTGCCCTTTTGTGAGATTCGAAATGAGCATTTCTTTGTTCATGACCGAGTTATGATAACTTGGAATCAGGATGTTATAATTTGTGTCTTGACTTGTTCTGATCAAATAGTACTATAACTATTCTTAGGCTGTGGAAGACATGTGTAACTTGATGATTGCTGATAAAAGATTGTCAGGTAACAGTACTTGTGGGTTATTGGGACACATCGCTTCAAAAATAGGTTAGGTTAGTTGTCATTTATTAAAATAAAATATAATAACTTTCAAGTATATGTCATTTATCCACACACTTTAACCTAACCTAACCTAACCTAACCTATTTTTAAAGTGATGTGTCCCGATAAGCCCCAAGTACTGTTACCTGACATTCTTTCATCAGCAATCATCAAGTTACACATGTCTTCCACAGCCTAAGAATAGTTATAGTACTATTTGATCAGAACAAGTCAAGACACAAATTATAACATCCTGATTCCAAGTTATCATAACTCGGTCATGAACAAAGAAATGCTCGTTTTGAATCTCACAAAAGGGCAAAACCAAACAACTTTTTACAGAACCACAAATAATTATCTTCAACCAAATCCTTTTTCTACAACACATAAAACAAAATTTCCATCCTTCAATATGCATGATAGAACACAACATTTCTATTCTAGGCAAAATACACACTTTGGTTCATTGAACTGACTGCTCAATCCACTATGAAATCACAAACATTAAACATTCATCTAATTACAGACTTCCCTCAATATGCTGAACAAAATATTCATTTCTTTAAATGTACACAATGGGAAAATTGTTCTCCTTGGTTAAATAGAAAATATATTGATTACAACACATACAAAATGGGGTGCTGTAAAACAAAGTTCCTTAAGGTTCAGAAGTTGGTCCTCTTATATATCAATGCTCTACCAGCAAACCATAATTCTTGATCCATGCCTACATTCTTAGCTGATGATACTATTATTATTTATCATTTTGATAGGAATGACTTTCAAATTTCTATTAATGAGGTCTTTGCTAGACAGAATAAATGGTTTAAAGTAAAAAAAAAAAAAAAAAAAAAAAAAAAAAAATGAGCCAAATTTTGACAAAAGAAGAACAAAGCTTGTATTAACACAAATAAAGGTTACAATAATAAACCTGAAGAAGGAATAACTAAATTCCTTGGCTTATAAATTGAAAATAACTCAAATAAAAAAAGCACACTGACCCCAACTACGTTCAGCATGCTTTATCATGAGGACAGTCATGCCACTCACTCACTCTATGGTGCAGGATATTCTTTGAGAAGTCAACTGTATACTTGGATTGTCAAAGAATAGCCCACTTTCTTTAATGAACTCGAAGGTTCATCACCATGTTTACAATAGCCTGCCACCAGACTCTATCCTGAGCTAGGTGCATCCAATTTGCTCAGTCATATTACTCTTCAAAATAGAAATTTGTTTATATCCATTCCATCACATAATTTGGGGTTATCTGCTGGAGAAATTCAACAGAGAGCAAAAGAGTACTTAACCATTGTTGATGTTCACTGCAGAAAACATTGTTATTCTGGCAAACATATACACTTGGCTTTAATTATTAAAGTTCTGCACAGAAAGTGAATAAATTCTACACTGTTCTACAGTGGGACAGTTTTACTGTCATATGATTTAACGCTTTAGCGGCGACGTAACTGAATAAAATCTTCTCGGGCGAAAGCCGCGTCAACTGGTTAAAAGAAGAAACCGACGTTTCAGGAACCATCTCTGTCCCCACCATCAGGGTTCTAATGTGACTGGATATTGCGGTCATTTCCTGGTGATGGGGACAGTGATGGTCCTGAACGTCGGTTTCTTATTTTAACCAGTTAACGAGGCTGGTCGCCCAAGATTTTATTGAGCTTTACTCTTCTATTCTACTGGATCGCCTGCTACTGACATTCCTCAATTACAATAGTTCTTTCAGTGCTACTGCAATTAAAGTTCATAAGAAAACTGAGAATACGAAACAAACAATTAAACATGTACTATACCACAAAATAATAAAATTTCGTACTATGTGCAATTCGTAAATTACTTCCACTTACCTCCAACGTATAATTTTGTCGTATTGTTTCATAACTGTGCCAAGCCTCATCAGCTGCGTCTTTATCCATATTTAAATTCACACACAATTCTTGATGTCGTTTAAATACATTTTCGTCTGCATCATCTAGTAACCCCATTTTTCACGACGTTAAACCTTAACAAAACCTAAATTGCACACCCACTCCTCACGACACAACCATACAAGACCAACAAACAGGCCACAAGTGGCGGGAAACCTAGCCTTATCATTACGTCGTAGAAAATAAAATTTTATTGAAAATATTCGTCTAAAGGAAAAACACTTCTAATATTTATAAAAAATTGGCATCCTGAGTTTTATTTGTAATTCTTGTCCTGTTAACGCATATTTCACCAAACGCAAATTAATATAATTAATACGGTACCACCATTCCAGACAAAAACGCGCCAAACAGAAATGTATTCCGAAATATTTTATTTCCCATAAGGAAATGCCAGAACGAATTGTTTCTTTTAGAGTAATTTAAGATTTTCCACAACATATATTTCAGTAATACATTATTTGGTTTACATTAAAAAATAAGTTTAACTGTATAAATTACCGGCCAAATTAAAATTGAACTTCTTTCCGTGAGAAACATATTCCATTCTGTCAAATGCATTATGTTATTAATGTGGAACTTATTACGTACTCCTGTATATTTTCGGTTGTATAAAAAGTGTAAACATTTCCATTCACGTTTTTGTTGATATTATACATTGTGAATGTAATAACTTGGAAACGAAATATTGGATGATAGGTTGGCAACATTAAATGAGAGAAATTCATACTTTCATGTTGCCTATCATGAAATAGGCAATGGATGTGCTTTAAAGTGTCGAAGTAATTTAAAGGCAGTAAGATAGTGAGATGTAACTAAATGTTTATAGCTGGAATCGCTTCGTAAAGTACAAGTTCTAGAATGGCTTTTCCCAAGAATTTTGCCAATATCATAAAGACTTGGTTAGAAATTAGAAGCAGTATTAATTTCTTGCATTCACGGAATATCAGTTGTTTTCACACACCTTACAGTAAATATTTGGCAAGAGAAGCTCGAGTTATGAGAAAAATGCTGGGAGAAAAAACAGAAAAGTATGTATTTTATTGTTTTAATTTATAATCTGTAAATATTTGGTGACCGAAGGAAGCTGTGCTACGGTTTTCAATCACCCTTCAAAATCCATCGACCTCGGGTGGGTTTGAAGTCGCGAACCATGGGTTCAGTAGTGAGCACGCAAACCACTAGTCTACCAAGGTCGTCTTCAGTAGTATTGTAAATTAATGGAAGTTTCACCTTGAATATGAATGCAGTTACATTCCTCCAAAACATTTGTAATCACCTACATTACTTTTCAGAAACAGTTGAGAAAACCACAGTCCACCTTTCACTGCCATGAAAAGTTTATATTTTATATTTACTGGCTTGATTTACAGTTTTGTTTTTCTTACTAAAGGAAACTGTGGTACAAGTCTGATGGAAGCACCAGTCTTCCAATACCAAGAATGAATGTTGCAAAGTGTGGTCAGAATCATCGAAGAATTGCAGTTCTTAACAAGCTTTTCATGAGACATATCACGGATATGATGGCATCGGGCGAAGTTGGAAATGAAATACTTGGCAGGGGTATTGAAATATCCAGAGTATGAACCATAATATTTTATACAAGTTATTAATATATTTATAATCAATTTGTAACATGTTCTAATTTTCACTTGCCTGTATTTATTACCAGGTAAAAGTGGCTCCTGATTTCAACAAAGTAAATGTATTCTGGTTAGCCAGAGGTACAGAAAATGATGTGGAGGTGGAGAGTATTTTGAAAAGATCTGCAGGGCATCTGCGCCATCAGCTGTCAGAACTTCGTGTGATGGGTGTTGTACCATATATAGAATTTGTCAAAGGTATATAATTTCTCATAATTCGCAAGGGGACCCGGTCGATTGTTACCCTCTGATTCAGCTATGGTTTCGATGTTAAGACAGTGGACACTCCTCTGACTTCCTGGCCAAAACTTTTTTAAATACACAGTTTTATTTTCCACTTACTTTACTGTTACTCCAGTAAATTTGATAAAACCAGTCACCCTCAATTTGTGTTCATTGTCTCAGTTGACAGTACTTTTGTGTATGGTGCATGAACATGAACATAGGAAGAAAATGATAAATCAGTGCAAAGGCTTAAAAAATAAAAGATTTTATGGCCTCAAAAACCATTACAGACATGTTTATAAAAAAACTATGATTCAAACCCATGTTCACATTCAAGACTTAGAGGAGCATAGTTGGTCTTAATGTGATATGACAAAAATTAAATTATTACTATCTGTGCACCTAGTAACCATCCCTAGTATGGAGATAGTGTTGAAATTGATACGGTGTGCTGTATCAATCCAGTGTTCAGCCACTAATGTCATAAGTCAAAGGAAAAAGATGGAAGAAATGGGAAACAAAATATTTCAAGGTCTTTGGTCCAAGTGGTGCAATACAAATCCAACAGATTGCAGTGCAACAATGGTTTGTTTTGGAGCCTTTGATCGGCGATAACATACTCAGGATACCATTGATAAAGCAGGCTTCTAGCTGTGAATATGTGCCCATGCTATTGGCTTGAAGGTTATTAATCTCTTTGAAGGAAGAACCAGTCTTTTCTGTTATTAAGTCTGTGTTTTTAAACCATTACATAAAAGGGCGGATTTATAACTTGTGTTGGGCAAGGCCGTGGTCTAGGCAATACGGAGTTTTCCTCCGTGGCATCCCCACAATTACTCCATTCACACACAGAAGAAGGCAATGGCAACCCACTTCTGGATCATCTGCCAAGAACGTATATGAACAGGTCCCAGTCCGAGAAAAGGATGGAAGGATCCTGTTCATATGGACCTGTCGTCAGACAGAACACTAAATAATAATAAATAAATCCAAGTTATTCTGATGAGCCATTTGGCAATCACATAGCATCATTCGCCATAACCATTGACAATCAGCCTGCCCTAAGTACCCCCTTTTTTTCCCCCTGGGATTATCTGTACTAGGGGTATTGAGAGTGGACCTGGAGACCTTGCTTAGAGGTTTGATTTTAACCTCTCAGAAAACATAAATCCTTCTCAGGTAGTAGTTTGTTGTGGGCTGTTTATACCCCTTGGGATCTGAAGTAGTTATATTTTAATTTTTTGTGTGGTTGATATTTCCCTCTGAATTAGTTGGCTGATATTGATATGCCATGCCTCCATTGAGGTCTGTTAAAATGGGATTGGGTGCAGAGTCAAGTATATCCCAATGGAAATAATTTGATTATTTTTTGTAACTGTGATAGACTTTTCTGGACATGACTGTAATATTTTCAGTTAGATTTCAATAATATATTTGTTATATTTTATCTTCACTAAGTTGGGCTATCTGTGTGCTTATCCTTCCACCTCCCTTGCCAGGCAATCTTATGCCAAATCAAATTATTGACCTGAACCTCCCCCTTGGAGGTTTTTAGGCAGGGGTGGTTCATGGATGTTGCCAATGCAGCATAACCACAAATATAATGAGTAAACCTGTATTTGTTACAGACACACAATATGCAAAGGTTGTGGAGGTAGAGAGAATTCTTGCAACGGCTGACTTTGGAGAAGATTATGTACCTGTGGGCGCAGGCTGTCAGCTCAAGTCTGAGTTCACAATGCACACTCACTTGCCACCTAACATAAAGGTGTGATGACTAATTTGCATTGCATGACATTTTTGCTAATCAGTAGATTACCGTCAAACAAACCTTATGTCTGTGAATCTTAATATGAAACCAGCGGTCTTATCTTATTTGTTATTGCATAAATCATATTTATATTTATTAGGGAGGTGGCCCAAATTAGATTAGATTTCTATTGCAGTATATTGAATAGCAGTTCTGTTCCATATTAATAAGTCCTAGGATTGAATCCTAGCTTGGTGACTGGCTAACCTGACTCAAGTTTTTCATAGTTTTGCTTAGTCCCATGAGACAAATGACAGGATGCCATACAGTATGCTATAGTCGGCACAGTAGTTTTTGGCCGGTGGAGGAGCTGGAGGACGGGCCTAGTCTGTGTACCTGAGGTGGCACGGCCAGTGCATTTCTTTTGTTTGGGCGTTCAGTCTGATAAGCACCTCGGCGCAGTCAGCATTTTACCATCACACAAGTGACTCGTTCCTAGCCTTCCCCTTGAAAATTCCACCGGCCAAAAACTACTGCGCTGACTATACATATGCCTCCTTTAACACCCTTTCCAATTCACTATTCATAATCCTTCCATCTGATTTCATAATTCATACAATTGTCATAGCATCATTAAATAAACAAGGGGCCAAATTCAAAAATGGAATGTCAGCCTATTACCCCCTGTGAATTTATGGAAACGTATTTAGTGTACTGAGCTGCTTACAACTGAAAGTACATTTGATGTGGTAGTGCACCCCGCTTGCTCATATGTTTGGTGTTTTAGTCTCATATTGAGAAAGTGGAGGATGAGATTCCTGAACCATCACTTCCACCCATGAGGATGGATGTTTTGGGTCTACGACATGAAGAAATAATGAACAAGGTACATAGCAATGCATACACTGTATCTTAGATATGGACATGATAAGTTATTTTCAAGGTATATGATGACACGTGAATTTCAAGTATTATTTAGGATAATGTGTGGCTTGCTATATGGGTTTACTGAAAATAAGTCGAGACACCTTTCAGTAAAATGACTGACTATGGGCAGGATGGCTAAAGTTTGGTTCCTGGTAGGCTGGCTCTAGGGCCCACCTAGCCTCCTGTCCAAAGGTTACCGAGAGCACCTCCCCCATCATAAAGCAACCAGAGCATGAAATTGGCCACTTAATTCTGTCTATATAGCCATTACCAAATTTTGTGTTTCAAGACCATGGAAGGACTTCATCGCTCTAAACACATGGTTGTAAGTATGATGCTGCTTGTATGGCCAGCACAAGGTTATTTGGCATTGTAGGCAAAATTTTAACCTTGCACCCGTAGATTGAAGTGACTCAGAGATGGGATTTTATAAGAACAGGCAATTTATTCACCATCAATTACATGATTTTTAATTATGTGTATGGATGATAATTTTGCTTCTTCCTACAGATAAGGAACTCGGTGAAAAAGTCCCATGCACTCCACAGACATGATGTCAGAATTCCATTACAAAACTTCACAAACAGTGAATCAGTACAGCAGAATCTTGAAGATGCTAATCATGACATTTTTAATTTGAAGAAGGAAGATTTTACCAAGTTCTTGAAGAAGAGGCACTTCTTGCATAAGAAAGCCCTTTGCAGCAAAAAGAATTACAGACCAGAGTTGGAACTGCATGAGAATGAAGTTTTGGAAGGTGGCACAGTAGTGTCAGATTTTTTGGACAGTGTTAGAGAAGAAAAGGATTATGTAGATGACAGTGAAGATGTAAAACTTTAGAATGATTAATAGAGAACTGAACATTTTCCAGTTATAAAGACTGAACCATACATGCATTATACCTTGTATCAAAAGTGACAGGTATGGTGGCAGTTTTAATTTTGTGATCTTTATTATTTGATGTAAGTAGGTACAAATAGTTTGTCTTAAAATATAAATATTTACAATCTATACAACAAAAATGAAGTGCTTGAAATTTTGTAAGGTTCATACTGTTAACATAACCACTGTCTGTGCAGAAGGGAATGTTGTGTTGAAAGATTTACAGTTTGTCCACTTAAATGTTTATGCACCACCAAAGAAGTCTCGGTAATAAATATGTAACATATAATAAATGCAGGTGCCCAGTATAGGCTGCACTACATCAAACTATTACTATACTTTGATTCTGGTGTCCTCTACTTCACTGAATTAAATGTACTTCATGAATTTTACTGAATCCAATGGCAGACGTGGAAGTGGCCAAAGAAACATTTTTTCCCTCACCTGTTAGACATTAATATTGTGAACAGATTCCTACTAACATCATGTGGTGCCTGAACACATAAGAACTTCCAACATGCCCTCGTGTGAAACGTAATTAAAAAATGCTGCGAGTTTACCCTGTCACTGACAGACCACCTGCCACAGAGAAAAAATTTACCAAGTTCAAGGTAAATTTTAGCAATCATTGGCTAATTTATTCATCCAGAGCAAATTGTCACACCTGTTTTGCATCAGGTATACAAAAGAGAGTACAAGTAAAATGCAGGTAGTATGATGTGGGGTTGAAGTGCACAAAGCCATAAGTAAAAAAGTATTAGAATTTAAAAACCCAACATATTGGTTTCTCAGAAGTTAACTTTAACATTTGTTGCTGATATCTGCAAAACAAAATTTATTAAGAATGTTTTTCCTAAAAATAAACAGTGCAATATCCTAGACAAAGCTGCTTAAAATCACCTCTTATAATACCCTTGATCCAGTTTATAGATGACACTCTGTATATCATAGAAACAGGATTGTTACTGATAATTTGAACTTTCAGCACGGAATACTTCCTGCACCACTTCCACCACGCTCTGGTGCCTCTTGGGATTGATTGAGAAATGCAACATTTGACGCTTTGATGCGAGCGGCAGTTGTTGCAGCCATTGATGGGCATGGTGAGATACATGGGGTTGAACAATGACTGTTACTGAGGTCACACTGGTCGAGGAGCTTCAGAAGTTCTTCTGCTGTAGGCCCTCCAGAAATCTGTGTGGCTTCCAAAAACAACAGTTTATTATGTAAAACATATCACCTGTGCACCAAGATGGAATATATTAAAACCTCTTTCTGTGTTTAAGAACTACACCTTAAAGGCATAAAAAGGGCATAGCTCCATACAATCAATCTTAGGACAGAAATAAATAAAAAAATTCATTCATGAAATCAGAAGTCTTCAGGGCTGTCAGGATATGAATACAGCACATTCCGGTTAACCGGGACAGCCGTTTATTTGGGACAAATCTTAAAGAACAAACCTTCTTAACTCTTTACGTGGAACTTCGCATAATTGGGGCAGCTGCTTAATTGGGCCAAAGTTTTCTAGTCCTGATGTGTCCCAATTAACCAGAATCCACTGTAGTGGTATTCTGAGCTGTAGTGACATGTGGTCTTTCATGTGGTAACCAACATTTCATAGAAATGCTAGTAACCACCTATAAGACCACATGGCATCAAAACCAAGAACCCCACAGTCAAAAACTTAACATTCATATCATCTTTCTGTCTGGGGAAAGGACAAAATGCTGGGCGCACCCACAGCGGTTCTGAAAATGATGAAGAGGAAAATAAGAAACTCTTTAACATGAAACAAACCCTCACTATCCATTACTAACTGAGCTACTATTATGGCACTACAAAATAAAAGAAATAAACTTCATATTTTTAAAATATAGGAAAACAGGCTGATAATCCATTCCAGGAGTAAACCAAATGTCAAAACACATTCATAATTTCATAAGTATTTCTGAACTGGAACAGTCCACAAGGCCTAATCCATAAAAGCTGATGAACAAATAAGGCAAACAGAATATTGGAGAATGACAGTAACAAATAAAAGTATTTCACAAAGATGTCAACAGTAGATTAAATTCAGAGCATGCCTGCTACACCTGAGGATTAAAATACAACTATAATTTTACCCAATTTTATATATGAGCCCTTGTACCCTGAACCCTCATATTATGAAGTAAAAGGAGAATGGAGATCAATACATAGCATGGAACTTCAAAATTTCTGCTCTTTGTAAGTATTATTATGGTGATCAAATGAAAAAGGATTAGATAAGTAAGACACGAAGTACATCATTAAAAATCCTAGTTAAAGAACATGAAGGGAAGAGTCACTTGGGAGACAAAGGCATAGAAGTAAGAATAGGTTTAAGTGGATCTTAAAGATACAAGATGTGAGTGTGCGGACTGGATTCCAATGACTGAGGACATAGTCCAGTACAGGTTCATGTGAACATGGTGACTGAAGATTTCATAACACATAATTTCTTTACCTCCTGAGAACTAACAAGGACTATACTATGGAGATAGTTTACTACCTGGCTCTCCTTTAGCTGCAAGATCCAGAGCTGTGGTCAGATCCCACATCTGAATGGCTCCATTACTGTGACCAGTGAATATGAATCTGCGAGGTCGAGATCCCATGCGACTGGAGCCCTCACATTCGTGAACACAGAATGAAGTGATGACAGTGCCATCAACAGCTTTTATTACACAAACCCTGCCAGGCAATGAAAGCTTCTTTATCACAGGGAAACAACAAATACAAAAAGTAAGAACAAGATATAATCATATATTCACTCGCTATGAAGATGTCTGCGTAATTAATGAATATTTGTGTATGTTTTGTAATACAACAACATCAATACAATAATATTTTTGATAATTTAATGCTGTGTCACTACAGTTAAATAATTCCTGAATGCATCAAAAGTACACTTAATAATATTTTCATAATATAATTTTATATTGAGGACCCTGAATGATTAAATGTGAAACTAGTCTTCCACCAACCACCAAGTCACATGGACTGTCAAATTTCTAACATCAGAAAGCAACCCAATTTGCTCATCCAAAGCCCTTCATGTCTTACAGACATTAAAAGCATCAACTGATATTACCTCTCACATAAGATATTCTATAAAATTAAGTTCTTAATCAATTAATAACAATCATACCTCTTTCCATTTGATGCAAGTCTTACGAAGAGTTGATCTGTTTCTGGTACGACTTTCTGAACAAAGACCTGCTCGTCATCCTGTTCACCAAAGGGACCTGTAAAATACGTTTATTATGAAAAGTGGTGTAACAATTAGCCACTTTCAATTTCTGATAAAGTTTTCAATAATTAGTTGAAAGCAGTGTTTCTCAAACTGTGAGACATGCCTCACTGATCAAAAGCAGGCTGGTGTAGCAGTAATGCTCCATTCTTGTATTCAGGATTTTTGATCTCAGCTAGGCTGTCCTGACTGGGTTATTTATGATTTTCCTTATTCTCTTTAGGCAAACACCATAAGAGTGACTTTAAAGAAGCTCTGACTGCCTCTTTCCAATCTGTATCTACTCACCCAACATAATCTTCCAACTAATATGTGCAATTAAAACATCATTGTTAAATAAATAACCTGAGAATCAATTATCACAACTCAATTATGAGGTACAGCAGACTTTTGTGTGAGGCAGGTTAAAGTCAGCTGAATGCAATTTTTGTGATGAGTAATCAGTAATCTGTAATTAACTGTGAATGAAATGTACTAACTCAAGCACTAAATATTACTTGTCATTAAATCTAAATTACATTCATGTTTATACCATTACACACATCTCTTATGGTTCAGCATAACCCTCCTTCACTTGTTTTCATAATATAATGCACTATTTTTTGAACTAGAGCAAAAAGCTGATTTTTGCATTTGTCATACTTTAAAAGGTAACAGTAAATGTATTCATAGGCATCACTGAAATCTG
Source organism: Zootermopsis nevadensis (assembly GCF_000696155.1). The sequence goes on along the minus strand of NW_019060366.1, from coordinate 312,319 downwards.
ACTTGTTAGGCATCATAACAAACAAGCATTTAACCCAATAATGTTACCAGGAACGAAGTAAACAGAAGTTACTTCACCAATCCTAGACTTATGGCAACTATAGAAAATGTTTATAGAAGAAGAGTGTTCTGCATAACATAAAACGAAGACCTCATTAAGCTTTAAAATTTGTATTTGAAAAAATTTAATGTCATATAGTTAACGAAACACAAGGAAATACAATTTTTACTTTTCATAATATAATTTTATATTGAGGACCCTGAATGATTAAATGTGAAACTAGTCTTCCACCAACCACCAAGTCACATGGACTGTCAAATTTCTAACATCAGAAAGCAACCCAATTTGCTCATCCAAAGCCCTTCATGTCTTACAGACATTAAAAGCATCAACTGATATTACCTCTCACATAAGATATTCTATAAAATTAAGTTCTTAATCAATTAATAACAATCATACCTCTTTCCATTTGATGCAAGTCTTACGAAGAGTTGATCTGTTTCTGGTACGACTTTCTGAACAAAGACCTGCTCGTCATCCTGTTCACCAAAGGGACCTGTAAAATACGTTTATTATGAAAAGTGGTGTAACAATTAGCCACTTTCAATTTCTGATAAAGTTTTCAATAATTAGTTGAAAGCAGTGTTTCTCAAACTGTGAGACATGCCTCACTGATCAAAAGCAGGCTGGTGTAGCAGTAATGCTCCATTCTTGTATTCAGGATTTTTGATCTCAGCTAGGCTGTCCTGACTGGGTTATTTATGATTTTCCTTATTCTCTTTAGGCAAACACCATAAGAGTGACTTTAAAGAAGCTCTGACTGCCTCTTTCCAATCTGTATCTACTCACCCAACATAATCTTCCAACTAATATGTGCAATTAAAACATCATTGTTAAATAAATAACCTGAGAATCAATTATCACAACTCAATTATGAGGTACAGCAGACTTTTGTGTGAGGCAGGTTAAAGTCAGCTGAATGCAATTTTTGTGATGAGTAATCAGTAATCTGTAATTAACTGTGAATGAAATGTACTAACTCAAGCACTAAATATTACTTGTCATTAAATCTAAATTACATTCATGTTTATACCATTACACACATCTCTTATGGTTCAGCATAACCCTCCTTCACTTGTTTTCATAATATAATGCACTATTTTTTGAACTAGAGCAAAAAGCTGATTTTTGCATTTGTCATACTTTAAAAGGTAACAGTAAATGTATTCATAGGCATCACTGAAATCTGACTTGTTAGGCATCATAACAAACAAGCATTTAACCCAATAATGTTACCAGGAACGAAGTAAACAGAAGTTACTTCACCAATCCTAGACTTATGGCAACTATAGAAAATGTTTATAGAAGAAGAGTGTTCTGCATAACATAAAACGAAGACCTCATTAAGCTTTAAAATTTGTATTTGAAAAAATTTAATGTCATATAGTTAACGAAACACAAGGAAATACAATTTTTACTATACTTGGATACTTGGACGACCCGTTCTTCAAGTGCCTGAGCACTGCGGGTCCCAACTTTTTCGTTGGCTTGATCTATAGACATTCGGTAGGACTCCTTGGACAAGGGATCGGCCCGTCGCAAGGCCTCTACCTGTACACAGGACAGCACAACACAGAACGACGCGGACAAACATCCATGGCTTGAGTGGGATTCGAACCCACGGTCCCAGCGACAAAGCGGCACAAGGCCCACACCTCAGACCGCGCGGCCACTACAGACCCCAATTTTTACTATATGCATGGTGATTAGCTTTGGAACAATATCTGTAATAAATAAACACCAAGATCACATGTGCAAAATTTCAAAGAACACAGTTGGACATACGTATTCCAAACTGGAGTTACTTTTCCACTTCTGTTTAACAGGCTCCATATCATCTATCTTAATAATAGCTTTGATTATATGCTACATAAGTTAAAATTATGAATTATTAAACATGGACTTTAATTCTTCATTATGTATTCTACGTCACTCACCACTCAGAAACAAGAAACAAAAGAAACTGACCACAATCATTTCCTGCTGCATAACTGATATAAGGCTCCACCTCATCCAGAGAAACAATCTTGAAAGATGCAACGGGTGTGGAACCCGGCTGTGTTGAGATCATTCCTCGGAACCTAGTAACACTCCATGTGCGAACATGATTATATTCGCTGCATACAGATACAAGGAACTTCTCTGACAATGTCACCTGTGTAACAATTCAAAAAATTTACATTACTATTCTTCTACATTCTGGCTTTCACATTTCCATGACATAAAAATTATACTGAAACAAACTTACTTTCATAATGCATGGAAATATCTAATAACTATAAATATTCAGTAATACCCACACAACGCTGAAGTTCTCTGGCACAGACAATGCAATCACGGCTCACTGTAGACCAAAAATGGAAACCTGAACTTAGGCCAGTGGACATAAAGCTAAGGAACGCAATTTAGATAATACGCCAACTCTTGTGCAAATAACGTCCAGTGGTATTACATAAAGTATGGTTTTATAAAGTGTGACCTCTTATACCTTATAACAAACCATCGTCTTATGAATTGTATAATTTAATATGAATAAATTTGTTTGCCACTGGTGATGACCTCTTGAGGTCGAAACACGTTTTGGCAGTAAGTGTCTTTTCAGTGTACACAGTTTTGTTTGTATGCATGATTTTAGCTATAAATATGACATACACAACATCTAGCAGACAGTTACAACATTACGATTGAAAACACACAAAATAAATATATAACAATATAATACTGCTGGAGAGCACTAAGAAAATTATGTGAACAATACTTAAAGTTATGGTCCTGCTACTATTCTGTCACATAATGATTCTCCAATGGGATCCTGAAATATCAGTTCTTAGAATATTTAATTACACTTATTACACAACTGGAGAGATTCCATACGTTGAATGACATTGGAAGGCAATTATAGTGAAAGTCTTACTTAAAGTTTTGCTTGAGAGACAGAAGAACTACAAAGGACAGCCAGAAGCTGAGTCGAGATTAAATACGCTTATCTCCCAAATACAAGACAACAGAGTATTATTACTACTAAACCGTGGCAGATGGGGTTGTCTAATGACAGAATGGTGAACTACATGGTGTGAAACGTACTTACTTTGGTGACAGGGCTTTGATGAACAGTGAATGTTTGAAATAGTTGTGGACCATGACCCACTGTTTCAGGATGCTGCACAATAACACGGACTGTCCCTGAGCTGGTGCCATATGCTATTTCAATCCAGTTGCCACACAAACCTAACACAAATATAACACCTTTCCATACAGATTAACAACACAAATGCCACAGATTTCCTAATATTTTTTGTCACCAATATAAGAGGTGCTTCTAGTGCAGGTTCCAAAGTCAACTGGTTATAAATAAAACATGGTTTTAAATAACAACAGTATTCAGCTTATGTGAGGAACTGGTTGATAAAGTACAGATATTAAAAATATTATGAAATTGCTTATAAACAGTTTTCCACTTTCATAACAAGCACTGCAGTGCAATGAACTTAAAAGTTAACATATTACTTATAATTTTCAACATCAAATACCAAACAACTTCCATAAACCCTTCACCTTCAAATTTTTCAAGCACTGACATGCCCTCTGGACCACGCCCCCCTACCAATTATTTTAATCAGCTAAACCACTACCATTTTCTAGTTACTCTCTTGATTGTGTCTGAAGAAAGCAACTTACATTCTCTGAAGCGGTGCAAAAATTTAAACAATCAAGGAACATATAATGAGGGGGGGGGGGGGAAGAACAAAACATAACACACTGTAAATTAGAATATTCAGGGCTAGCCCAGTGGACATGCTAAATAGACACAAGTATATTCAGGATTAGTCTTGAAGGGGTTAACATTTAAATTTCAAATTTCCACAGATTTAAAGTAAGCCTAAATATTCAGACATATGCATCTAACTCATGGTCATGGTGTTTGTTGTTCCCACCACCACCACCACCACCACTACTACAACTATTACTACTACTACTGCCTGCTACTGCTGCTGCTCCCACTTCAAGATGCCTCCATACTCCAGTATTTTATAATATTTTGTTTACCTTCACATGGCAACATACTAGCCACATTTACTAAATCTGCAACAACATATGTGAACACAAATGTCACTTAACAAGTATTTTTTACATGAAATTCTAATATTTAAACACTGTTCATGTCAGTTCTTCATTTTTAATAATTTCCAAAACTCCTAGGAAACTAAAGGTATTTATACAACTGGAACCAAGAATTCATGATTCTTGGACTGGGTGACAATATTTTACTGTTTAAAAATTACTCATAAGAAGACAGAAATCTTCATACTCACCGCTGTGAAAACCTCAAATCTTACCCATAGGGGGTTTTCCCTTAACCTTTATTGTATTAAAATGAGAGATTTATAACCCTGTACTTCATAGCTGTTATTTGGACTTTGCCTTCAGGGGTTTAACATTTTAGCAGTAGGCTGCTGCAATAAATGTCTAGCTGGATAGTATTTAAGCTATGATGCATAGCCAGTAAAGGTTAATAAAATTCAACACACACGCTATGTACACGCAAGCTGTAACAATAGCATTAGCGTCTAGCGATGCAAACTTACCTTACTATGCCAGTAGACAAATTATACTTTCAAATACTTCACAAATGTTTCACCTCAAAGGAAATTCACCTTCTGAACTGTAGACAACACGTCTCTAAAAAATTTAACTCATAAATAATTTGTATTTCCAGTGTTTATCTCAAAATAAGTATAAAATTTGTATAAGAATTTGTAAATGTTGCCCAGGCATAATCATTAGTTATAGATACCACTAGTCACCCCTACATTGAAACTTGTAAATATGCCTACATGAAACAAAATTTGATACATGTATAAAATGTGCAGGTACTTTATACCACATTGAATCTATAATGGCCAATATAAAATGCAGACCAATATAGTATATAACATTTAAATACAGGATCCATCAATATATTACACACTACTTACAGATATGGTACTGAATTAACAATTCTCATTAACGGTTTGATAATTCATGGACAGCAGCCAAATGCACAATTAAGGTTTTGAACATCTAACCTTGGAATGTATGTGAAATGGTCCTGTCTTGTTTAAACTGTTTATTATATATTGCTATTATTATAATTCTGTAAGTTAATTCTTTCATAGTTACTTTATGCTGTCAGTCTCTGGGTCAAATTAACAAGTAGAAATAATACTGCCATACCTAGTACCAGTGTTAACCTCTGCTTCATCTAATGTAGCTGAACCACGCCTTCACGAAGGAAAATCTTCCTTGAAAAGTTTGTTCTAAGTCAATAAATACCCCACTTTCATGCAACCCAAAGGTTCAGTGAAAGTATGCCACTCAACCCTATCCTGAGCCAGTTCAATCCAGTCCAATAAATCACATGATATTTCTCTCTAACAAGGAGACCCAGTTGATTTTTAAATCTCCAATTCAGCTCTGGTTTTGCAGTATGGCACTGGACCGTTCTCCTGACTTCTTAGCCAAAATATTTGGTGTAGACACTCGAACATTTCTTTGTAACACACAATTTTATTTCCCACTTTTTTCACTGTTATTTTATAAGCCTCGCAGGAGAATCATTCATTCAGTTCACCGTCATAGCTCAGATGGTAGTAAGCCAGCTTCAGTTCCCAAGTCGCTTCCTTCCCTTTTTTAATCACTAGGTCTGTGTTTCTCTTCTTCTCAATGTGAATAAAGGAAAAGCAGAATATGAATAAAGGCAAAAATATCATAGCCTACGGTGTGACTGACCCAAGTTCAGTTCCCGAAGGTTTCTTTAATCACCAAGTCTATAATGGGTTCTGATCATAAAACGCAATTATTTTTGAAGATATCCGTCATCAGGGCGATGAATATTCATCGCCCTGATGACGGATATCTTCAAAAATAATTGCGTTTTATGATCAGAACCCATTATAGACTTGGTGATTAAAGAAACCTTCGGGAACTGAACTTGGGTCAGTCACACCGTAGGCTATGATGCACCAAATGCTACTAACTTAGCTATGACAGTGAGGTGAATAAATATATCACTACAGAGCTTATGAAGTATCAGTAATGAAATTGGAAAATAAAATTGTTTTTTACAAAGAAACAATGGAATGTCTACACTTAATATTTTGGCCAAGAAGTCAGAAGAGGGCTGCTCCCATACTGCAAAACCAGAGCTGAATCGGAGGGTATCAATCAACTTGGTCTCCTTGTAAGATACAGTTTAATAATATTATCATCACATCTATGCCTAATTCTCCCATGTGGTTTCTTCCCTTGGGCTTTTGTTAACAGAGTCAAATGAATTGTCTCCTGCCACACTTTATGCATAAAACATAATGTATAAAAGATATTTACGTAACTGATCAGACAGTGCAAAAGGTAACTGGGTAACATAGTGCTCTTCCATAGAACCCCATGCACAAAGAAGCGAGTCCCCAATCTTGTTTCCAAATAACTTCAAAAACTGAAACAGAATTTACAATCCTGAACAATAACAGCAATTTTAATGTTTCTCTACTCATAATTTCCAAGTCATGAAGGGACTAAATATAAATAAATATATATATATATATATATATACACACACACACACACACACACACACACAGGTAGCCCTCGATTTGCGCCGATTTTGAAACCAGCAAGTCAAAAAGTGAAACAAAATATATTTTACTATTGTTTATAACGTTTTACAATGTTTCTCATACTGATTCTTATACTAAATCGTAATTCTTACATCGCTGATTTTGAATAAAAATTACAAATGCAGTCATCTCTGCAATTACGTATGTTTCGTTAACGTGAATTTGCTCCAATGAGATCGCTGAATCGGTAAAAGTTGTGAAATGCAAACTTTTGCATATGCGAGTTTGCTCTTATGCAATTTCATTCCTGGCTTTTTAAACCTTCAAAGAACTAATTTAATCTCTGCTGAGGTACCGGGTTATTTTTACTATGCGATTTTCTATAGGTCGGCGTCTTACAAGAATGCAACTATCGCATAACAGCAGAGATGACTGTACACATCAATCACATAAAAGAATCGCAGCCAATCGCTGTGACCAACGAATTGCTGATTGTAAGTGTATAAAATATATTTTTTAAATTCCCTTTATTTTATTTACGTTATTTCAGAGCTTTAAATGTAATGCCATTATATTACTCATCAATGTTTGGGTGCTGGGAACGCATGTCATTGACTTCCAATTGATTTACATTATAAAAGAGTTTCAATTTATGCTGATTCCGTTTACACTGGATCGTCCAGGAACACATCTCCAGCATAAATCGAGGGCTACCTGTATATATGAGTGGGAACTCTAATGGCATCAATTCTTGTACCGCACTGTCACTGAGAACAAAAGCTGAGCGAGTGCATTATTTTAAGCCTGTAGACAAGAGACAGACAACGGTATACCGCCACAAAAGTTTTAAAGCACCAAGGAAGTTAAAAACTGCACCTTTGACTAGCAATGTCATGCTCAATGCTTTCTGCAATTTTAATGGTTTAGAGCATTCACAATTCATGCCCACTTGTACCACAATTAACTTCAAGCACTATGCTGCAAAAGTGAAAAAACTGAACTTATATAAAGAATTAGTCTTGACGTGCAGTAAGTTTTCTTCCGACATGCCAACATGAGGCCTCTCACAAGCTCATGGAAGACGACAGAGATTCATCACCTTGGTTTCACTGTCTTGAACCAACCACCATACAGCTTGAACATGACAGAATCTGACTTTTATCTCTTCTCTAAACTAAACGAACATCTGAGATGACATCACTTCTTGCCAGACAATGAAGTCAAGACAATAGTCAGGGTATGGTTACCTCAACAAGATGAACAGCTCTATCATGAGAGACTAAAACTACCTAATATTTGGCAGAAGTGAGTGGACCGCAGAGGTAATTATGTTGAAAATAAATGGTGAAAAACTACAGAATAAAGCTCAAGAAGTTGTCTACTTTTATTTTAATGAAATGTCTATTCCAATACGGGAAATTTTTTTTGGAGCATGCCTTCATACATAATTGGTGAGAGAACATACTATGTATAAAAAATGCAGCACAAAAGGAATTTTAAATCAGACTAGTTATCAAACAGCAACTGATCTTCAGAATACAGGAAAATCACACTAAAATTCTTAGCAGTTTCAAAGAAAATAATTACCATTCTGTATTTAAATTGTATAGATTAGGTAAATATGAGAACATGCAGAATTGATATCAACAAAAATTTCAGAATCTGAAAATTCCACGACTATTTCTTCTCAATATTTTCCCATTTCGCAGTTTGCTGCCTTGTGTGTGGTCCCAGTCCTGTTACCAATCGGCCAAGGCACATCAATGGAGGTCGATCTTAAGTCCAAACAGAGGACACCAGGTACCAGGGTGTCATAAGCTGTGGCATCCCCGGACACAGCATCTGCTGTCTTATTGCTGCTGAAACCTCCATGGCCTGGTGTCCACTGTTACATTAAATTCCCATTCTGAGATTGGGTGACAGGTTGTGAATAGCTCCAAAAATTGTCGGCAACATGTGATCAGGACTACAGGCACTCAGGAGTCCATATATAGTAGAAACTTCCCTGGCAGAAGGTTACACATAGCATC
>NW_019060366.1:239957-303623 GCF_000696155.1 Zootermopsis nevadensis | reverse complement strand
AGGAAACAACTGAACTGAAGGAGTTTGGTTTAAATTTTAAAAACTTTTTATTTAAAATAAACACACAACCCATCAATGTCCACCACAAAAAATTGCCGCTGTAAAAACAAATGTGTAATCTGGCTAGTGTATGAACTTCTCTTTACAGAGCTTGCAGAAGGTGTCTGGAGGTGCGCATGCCTCGGGAAAGTCGCAGAGACACGTGAAATAATAGGGATTATGGAAACATGAAATAGCTCCAGTAACAGGTGAGTGCAGAACTTATCGGACAGACGGCTGGTTTACCGCTCTCTAGGAAGGGTACTTTTTGGAGACTGCTAAGCTTTGGAACACAAATACAATGGAATTTGTTGGCAAGTGCAGGTTCCCTTAATTTGCATACAAACTCTACACTCTGCTTGTTCAAAATGCCCATGGATGGAGATGTGTTGCTGAGTTGTGGATAGGACCAAGAATATATAAAATTATTGAAGAAGTAGACGTGTAGATGAGTGATAAATAGTCCAGCTGTGAACAAATAAGACAGTGACAGCCTAAGCATTGTCATTCTGTCTGTTCCCCAGGAGGAACTAGTTAAAATACAAAAAATTCTTGGATGGTCCCAGACACAAAGTTAGCAGTTGACTGAGAAACCTACATTTAACTTTCATTTCTGAGTTCTACATGGAGTCACATATGCTGGAGTTCGACCAAAGACCACGGGCAGCACAACGAGGAAGTGGCAGATGGTAATGAAAGAGTTTCTGAGCTTGTGGGACCTTAAATCTGTATAGTGAGAATGTGAAACATGCATCATGGCTCAGATGTGGCAAGTGTGGTGGGTGCACAGCATTGAAAAGGGGGAGGGGGGCAGTCTGAGAAGACTAAAAAGATGATGTCAGGCAGTACCATTCACAAAGAGCGGTGGCCGCCTTGGGCCCCGCATATCAACATAACAACACATAAAACATTTCGTGCACAGCAACACCTTAAGCGCCCAAGAAGTAAAAATGTGTCATAATTACATTGGAACATAAATAACACAACCACATCACAATCTACATACTTTGGTATCCACTTTCAGTTGCTCTTGGTATGAGGCCTGATAATTAAGATCCCAACATGTATGTCACATCCAATAGCAAATGAGCAATAAGCAAGCAGCAGAGACTGAAATTCTTGTCCCTGCACTTTAAATTAGTGTTTTACTGTAAACCTAAAACTCTTGTGACCAACTTTGAAATTCAATGAGTTCTCATACCATACAGTTGGTAATGGGTATAGATTCTGGTTGCCAGAATACCTAATACTAATTCAAATGTTTGTCTTAAAACATATCATAAATCTGGAACTTTTATAAATATTCTACCATAAGGTTTAAAATATTGTCATTAAAACTACGTATGCACTGAATGGACTATTGTCTCAAAAATATATTTTACCAAACACATACAAGCATACAAATTTCAATTCTTCGGTTTTACAAACATGAATTTTAAACATCTTCAGCTCAATTAATAATTAACGAGCCAATTTTAAAATGCAATTAAGCCTTCAAATGAAGTACATAAACGTCTGTACTACTGAAAACACAAATGTAAATAACTGTGGCTGAGATAATTTATTACTGCTCAATCTAGGACATTTAAGATAATCTTACATAAAAACGATAAATTCCTTTTCTTCTTTAGCTGATCTCAAATTTTGCTAAATTTTTTAGTCCTTTTTCCCTTGTGGTAGTGGTGTGTGGGAGTATTGTTTGTGAAAATCAACAGACAGTGGTACAAGCTTGCTTCTTTTTGCTATAAAATTCACTCAATCCTTCTATGTGCCAGAAAGAATAAAAAATTAAAAATTAAAAAAATTATATCATACCTTCCCTCCCCCTCTCTGGTGCTGGCATGAAAATACAAGGATGCTCTGTAATATGTTGTTCTTCACTAAAACTACAACATTCATACAGTCATGCCCAAGCAACTGCACTTTCGTGTATTATCTCCCTTATAATCAAATGGAAACATAAACTATAGGCAAAACTATTAAAGAATTGCACAGTTCAACCAAGAGAAAAACTCACATCATCTTAATATTTAGACTAAATGCCAATTACCTTTCTTGAACAGAGCATGTTTACACAGTGGTAACACTCAGTTACTTCCATTTAGAAGGTACCAAGTTTAAACCTCAGGGCCTATTACCCAATTATACAAAATACACATATGACATGAAATTAATTTTACTGAAACATTACTCATACAATAAAAGACAAAGTAATGAAAACTAAACACATTTAAGCAGGTTTTGAAGATCAAGTTTATAATCATGCCACCTGAGTTTCCAAACATTTCCACCTGAAGCACTACACTCACAGATGTTAAAATGATATCTCAAGTATAAAAAGATAAACGCGTGATGCGCTTTCACGAATCTACATCCGCCATTACAGTGCAAAGAACATTTAATATTTTGTTTGGAAAGTAACTGCCAACAAAAATGCTGATTTACAAGTAGTCTAAACTGTATGTTAAGATTGGCTGCATTTGTAAAGGACAAAGCCCTAAGAGATGACCAGTCACTGAAGCTGCGGTGGATACAAAATAGTCCAGCAATTACTTGACATTCTGCATATTAATAAATTTCCATAAACCCATGCAGGAAGAAGAAAATATCTCTCAGAGCAACATAAAGGAAGAAATGTAAACATCCACGACAAAACAAATAAATAAAATGTCGCAGCCATTAAAATTGTAACCCTGATACTTCCTCGTTAAATTCCAAAACACCTAATTAACTTATTACTACGATCAACTTACTTGTTTTCGGTGTGAGATATACAGAGATGGCAGTGATGGGGTCATTAGAAGGATCACGGTAGAGCTCTGTGACTAGCAAATCATTATCTTTCATGCGGAGTGGAAATTTCTGCATATCTGAAGATCATAAAACAATTACATTAAACTTCTGTTATAAATTACTATGAAAACTGAATAACTCTATATTTACACTACAGAAATGTCACTAAGATGACTCACATTTTAATAATTAAAATGACAACAGGAGAAAATGTTGATAAAATCTTGCGCAACATATCATTACAGTTAACCCCTACAATGTCATGGACAGAACAGTTCCATGGAAGAGTACAAAACAGTTCTACAAATGTTCACCATGCTGTAATATACAGGTAGCCCTCGATTTGCGCCGATTCAGACTAAAGTCGATTTTGAAACCAGCGAGTCAAAAAGTGAAAAAATATATTTTATACACTTACAATCGGCAATTCGTTGGTCCCCGCGATTGACTGCAATTCTTTCATGTGATTGATGTGTACAGTCATCTCTGCAGTTACGTATGTTTCGTTAACATGAATTTGCTCCAATGAGATCGCTGAATCAGTAAAAGCTGTTTGTGAAACACAAACTTTTGCATATGCGAGTTGCAGTCAATCGCGGGGACCAACGAATTGCCGATTGTAAGTGTATAAAATATATTTTTTAAATTCCCTTTATTTTATTTACGTTATTTCAGAGCTTTAAATGTAATGCCATTATATTACTCGTCAATGTTTGGGTGCTGGGAACGCATGTCATTGACTTCCCATTGATTTACATTATAAAAGAGTTTCAATTTACGCCGATTCCGTTTATGCCGGTTCATCCAGGAACACATCCCAGGCATATGCTGGCAGTAGCATAGCTACTGGTAGGGCCTCCCTAGCCAGATTGGTTGAGGGGGAGAGGTCAGACTTAGTCAGGTACCCTGGTCCTCCAGGTTGGGGGTTGGTCGCAAGGCTAACAACCTTGCACCTCAAAAAGGAAGATGTTTCAAAACCTTAATCAGAGCCTCGGACAGATGGACCTAACAGAGGACCAAATGGAAGAGGAGAATTGAGGAGGCCGTGGACCGAATATGGACCGGAGAGCCATAGAAGAAGAAGAGAGAAGAAGCATGCTTCCACACAAGCTGCCATTCACTCACAACTTCAATTACCTTCTAGAATTCCATACAAAAAATTTATAAAATAAGCCATTATAAAGTAAAGTCCCTGTGCCAAAGCACTGTGTTGTGAAGCAGCGTACGGAGCTCTGAGCTCACTTAACGGAGACTTGTAGTCAACTTCATACTCTGGACATTTTACCTTCTGAAAAGCAGCACATGGTACTCAATGGATAGGAGGATGGGCCACTTACCTATATAATAAATTGCACCATTATTACAGCCAAGTAACAGAAATGAGCCTGCCGTGTCAAATGATGCAATAGGCACTACATCTTGGATCTGCCAGTGCTGAGTCATTGCATGCCACACTCCTATCTTTCCTGTAGGTGACAATGCTACCAACTGGCTTCCAATGAAGAACAAATATTCCACTCTTACATGCAGGTTGAATGTTCCTGGAGGAGTAAAAAATATAAGTAACATCTTCAATGTTATATAACACCATGTTCTCGTACGCATACAATATTGGGCACTTGTGGGTTATCGCAACACATCACTTTAAAAATAGGTTAGGTTAGGTTAGGTTAATGTGTGTGGATAAATGATATATACTTTAAAGTTATTATATTTTATTTCAATAAATGACAAATTATTATATTCTCTCAATTGTCATTCTGAAGTCAAACCATTCAGGAAAACAAAGCATGATAATTTGATTCTGTTTCAACAAGTTACAGTACAGAAGTGGAAATAATTTCTCCGTTCTGTTCTTGAGACATGGAACACCACCTTCCAAACTCAAAATATGTCAGTTTCTTCTTGGGGAAAAGACTAATTTAAAACTGTTTTCTGTGCTCCACCTTTTTGAAGGTATGGAGCACAACAGATGGAATTACAAATTTATGTTATTTATATTGGCAAGAGTTAACACAAACATGCTTTTGGTAACTTGCTAAAGGTATAATATAATTCGGTCATCAAATTAACTCACCTACGTTAGTCCTTGTTCCATCCTCGGACACCCCCCAAAGTCGAACTTGGCTACCGTATGAGATGGCCACCATTTTGGAAGATGCCTCCCCACCACCTCCTTGTCCCATCTTGGCATTGATGGCTATCCTCTCAATGCAGCTTTCAATATGAGGACTAGTAAATGCATGCTGCCACCCACTTGAATCTTTTAATCTATAAATAAATCACATTCATATAATCACCTATTTCCTTCAACTTAAACAGCTCTTATTTAAATGCAAATTAAATAAAATATTGTAATATAGCACAGTGGATCCCATATACAACAAAACCTTACTAAAGTGGACCCTGTTAACCTGCATACTCATAACATTGTCAGTCCTAGTTCAGTCAGCACTGCGTGGCTGCACTCGATCAGTTGTTTTTGATGGATATTTCTATGTCATCCTGAAATAATTATGCGATCAGGGACCTACATTTAAACCACTCAGGAGTCAACGTTGGTCATCTGCACAGCAATGCCATGGGAATGTCAAATCCCTCCGGAAGAGATTGACATATCATGGATTAGTTTCACATGGTAGCAGAACATGAAAGTTCAACACTGTGAATACCAAAGTCTATCACTGGATACAATCATAGCTAACCCCATCTCCTCAGTTTTCCAAGCAAACATTTACAAACCAATTTTCTCCCAGAATTCTGTAAGCAATAATCTCTCCTACTTTAATCACATGCCCAGCCCATCACAGCCTCCTAAATTTCACTATCCTAATAATACATGGCAGCCTGTGTAAATTACAAAGTTGCTAATTATTTAGTACATTCACATCTTTCTTCTTAGGAAAAAAGAAATTCCTGTAAACTACATGTTTGTATATTTTTTCTTCAGAGAAACCGTGTTTTATCCCCATTCAAGAAAACTGGTAACATTATTAATTTGTAAATAATATGGTTTTTAAATGCATTAGATATTAGTACACTTTCAGAGACGTGGACTAACAGGAAACCTAGATATAAACTAAAACCTGTGAACTCACCTATAGCAAGCTACAAAATGGGCATAAGCTACAGCTATCCAGTTGTGATGGGCCTTAACAATCTGAACTCTCAGTGGATCTGTCCAGTTAGATCCTAAAGAATGAAAATAAAAACAAATGATTACTAAATATACACCATTTCTCTGCCAGTCATTTCTGCATCGCATCATGTGACATCACTTTGTGAAAGTCGTATTTGATCGTGATCCACGAAAACAATGCTGGTGTACTCTAGGATGACAACCATATAACCTTCATAAATTTTCTTTTCAAAAGGGCCCCTTTCCTTTCTTTTATAAATATTTTTACACAGCCTCCCTTAACAACTAAGAGCTAAAATTTTTAAGTGGAAATCACCTCACTTTTGGCTAAATTCTGTAACTATCAAATAAACATTTAGCACAGAGCTGTAAATTATTTCAATAACTTGATATGAAAAGGCACTGATTTCACACTGATAAATAGTCCAGAAACATTTCAATACAAATTTATTTGAAGGTTGATTATAACATTATTTTTACAGCTCAGTTCCAGAGACACAGATTTGTGAGCTTCATTTAGGGATTCTACACAACTGAATACTTTTGTTACTGATTTTCTTGTGCAATTCTGTATTTTGTTGATGCAACAAATACTAGAAGGGTTCATATCATTTACTAGTACACTAATATGTGCCTGTTCTAACTTAAAAGATTCATTTCAAAGTACCTTTACCATTGGTATGGTCTACAGTTATGGTCAAATGTCCACTGTGTATTTTCATTAGTTTTCTCGTTTACATAACAAAAATTTATTATCAATAAATAAATAGCAGGTCCCTTGAAAGGTCCCTGTTTGAGTGAACCAAATATGGTATGAGGACTGTATCCAGACCACGATTCAACAGAGAAGCTTTTAGATGAGGAACGATCTGTACAGAACATACATTTTTTTCTGATTAAAAAAATAAATTATCAGAATAGCTTGAAGATGTAGACGATGGCACATGGAGAGAAGTAGTAGTATTAGACACAGGGTTGTGGAGTCGATAATAAAACCTCCTACTCAGACTCCTTCTCCTTCATACAAGCTCAATACGTATTAATAAGGGTAAACCTACTAAAATGGTAAATGGTACCATAAGATATTTCATCACCACCACGTGAATCATCAGGCTACTTTTTAGATTTATAACCTATATTTAAATATATGTCTAATGGTTATTGCAGAAATCGGTTGATTTGTAGACGATTTGTAGACAGTTTGTATTCTTAAGGTACAGAAGCCAAAGTTACAAAGCATTATTCCCACACCACGTGGCTCAACACATCGTTAAATCTCCCTAAGAGTGAGACCGCCAGTGGCTCATATGGTAGCAAAAGTGTTAAAATAGTATTTTCTTAAGATTTTACATCGGAATCGGTACATTTTTACCGACTCCGACTCCACAGTCCTGATTAAACGGGTAGAAGGATTTACAATACCCAATGTTGGGCTATTGGGTCGGCTTGTAATGCAGCACCTGATATCGAAGATTATCAAAATTCTTGCTCACATACTTTCTGGTTACATTACTATTGGAAGAATAAAATCTGTACTACATTCTGGAAGCAACTAGCCGCTTCAAACACTTATTGTAACCATGAGGTGCCCACGGTCTGATCATTTTATAGCTTGTACATTCTTATGGTGATATGCCATAAGAAAACTGAATGTCACAGGACATATGTTGTATAACATTCTCAACATGTTTTTTTGAACAAGGAATCTCACTATGGAGAGCTTGTGCACAAATTTTGTTTCATCCTGTATATTATTAACAGGACAGAGAATGAAAATTTATTCAAAACCAAATGGTTTATAAATTCATACCTTGATGAGCCCCAAAAACAAGACCCACATCATTACGAAAAAGCTTGTTGAGGTCTGCTGAAGAATTGCGTGTATGACGAAGATCTAAGGAAGCAGCCCTGGAGTGACCAACAGTGGATCGACCGGCCATATTGCGGATGTCGTTTGAGCTCCGAGAAGCTACTGCTGCGCAACCGTTGGATGACACCCGTAGATCAAGGGATGAATTTCGTGAGTGGCCTGGCATAGACCACTGGGTAGGCTGTGGATGTGTTCCATGGGTATGTGCACCAGGTAATAAAATCCCATTACCAGCAGTAGTTGGCAACATGGGGTTAATAGTTACAGCAGCCAACACTGATGTGGCAGTAGATGGAGGGGTGACTATAGGTGTAGGAGGAACTGAAAGAGGCAAAGGTGCAGGTACTTGGGCTGAAGCACTGACAGTTGTGATTACAGATGACGACAAAGATGCTGATGATGAAGCTGAAGATGAGGAAGATGACACTGATGATGGCTGAGCTGTGCTCAATGTGGTACTGCCATTGGTAGATGCTGCTGATGCAGTATTAAGATCCGTTGGAACACGGATGATTGAGCCTGGACGAGCTGCTGCATGGACAGCTGTAGAGTTGTCACCAGGTGGAGATGATGAGCACACCATGCCAGGATCTTGTACTGGTATACCTGTTACAAAAGTGACACATTTAAGACCTAAGCCTTCTAAGGTAAACACATAGTGGTATCATCCCCTTCACTGATAAACTCCTTGGGTTACGGAATGTGATAATTTGCAATCTCAATTCTTTATTTTAACTTGCTAACTCAACAGCTTGAGTCAGCACAAGATGATTAAAGAAGTATAAAGAACATAAAACAATAAAGCCAAGTTAAAACAAAAATAAACTAAATACATAATCAGTCCAAACACTATGTCACACTAAGATGGTGTCCTGCTTTTCCAAAAATGTCCAAAATCTGCACATGCCATTTGCAGCAATGTCATACCTAGCTGAAGGATTATATCTGACTGTACTGCTCATGCTGTCAGCAGAAAATTCTCTTATTTGCCTTACAGACACACAAAAATGAACAGTGTCCATGATGGAACGACAATTTATTTTGTCCTTGAAAACACTAATAAGAAATAAAGCATTTATATATCATCTGTATCTGCAATAATGTCTTCTAAAATGTACACAATTTATAACAAAACCAAAATAACATAAAATACCAAACTGAAAAAATATATAACACAAACTGGCAAATTTCTTGTATGTTTTATATTTTACTGGAGTTGGTCGATGTAATATTATTCCACAAGGAAGAGGCTTTGACCTAATTAAAGCATTATATAAAACAACTAGATAGAAGTCCATCGTTTATGCAACACCCATAAACAATGCAGACAACCTATGGGAACGTATGCAGAATGCATGTCAGATGATTCGAGGAAACCCTGGTGTGTACAAACAAATACGCCAGTCTTGTGTACGTCGTGCTCGGGCATGTGTGGAGAATGAAGGAGCAACCTTTGAGCAGCTGTCATAAAGAAATATCCCTGTCCTTATACGTGGCAATAAAGACATTAACAAAACCAAAATAACATAAAATACCAAACTGAAAAAATATATAACACAAACTGGCAAATTTCTTGTATGTTTTATATTTTACTGGAGTTGGTCGATGTAATATTATTCCACAAGGAAGAGGCTTTGACCTAATTAAAGCATTATATAAAACAACTAGATAGAAGTCCATCGTTTATGCAACACCCATAAACAATGCAGACAACCTATGGGAACGTATGCAGAATGCATGTCAGATGATTCGAGGAAACCCTGGTGTGTACAAACAAATACGCCAGTCTTGTGTACGTCGTGCTCGGGCATGTGTGGAGAATGAAGGAGCAACCTTTGAGCAGCTGTCATAAAGAAATATCCCTGTCCTTATACGTGGCAAAAAAGACACATTGAAACTTATTTTTGGTTATTATTTTGAAAAAGAAGCATTTGTGACCGCATGTTCATAGGAATATTTTTCCTTATTTGTGATCCATGAACATGCACACAAGGTTTGTAAACACACTTTTGACTCATCCTGTATTACTGTCATAACTTTGTAATTTATATTTGTATAAGAAACAAGTATTATATTTGTGCTATGACATGTTTACATCCATGGCTTAGGCCTATGAAGGATCTATAGAATGTAAAGCAATTATGTTCTATTCTATATCTTTTAAATTGCACTGAACATCAAATGAAATGGAAATTTTAAGTTAGTAAGGACCTGGAAAGAGGTGATCATGACCAGCACTGCCCTGGAGAAACACAAAACTAAGTAAACCCTCAGAAAACATAACCACCAGCTCAACCAAGATTCAACTTAGTACTCTGCCTCCTGAGTACAAGTGTAGCACAGTACTCCTCCTCCAATATGCCTGGTAGCACATTATGGACTAATGTGATGATCCTTATATAACAGTGAACTACAAGTGACACACGTTTCTTCAATAACAGGTCTTAAAGAGAACATATAATATACATACATGGAGGTGGAAGATATCCATAAAACAAAACATCACCACATGAAGACTGACTTAAATCTTCACATAACATCAATCTCTTCACTAATGGAGCAATTCCATAATATTCTGCTTCATGCCGAAATGCGCGTATATCTACACTTAAGTCAATATCCCTTGTTCTTAAATAATTCAAAATTGTAGCAAAAAGCTTTGGGTCCCGGTATCCCTTGTTCTTAAATAATTCAAAATAGTAGCAAAAAGCTTAGGGTCCCGATCTATGAATATGGCTCCCATTTCATCTCGTAAACTTGATATTCTGCCACTAAGAAGGGCTGTGAAGAAAGAATCTGGCACCCACATCAAGGTGTGGCGAGAAGTCGAAAATCTGTAACAGAAACAAAAGTTACTGTCCACTTTCAGTATATGTTTGCTTTACAATAACTCATACATTAAAATACTTAAACTGTTGCAGAACTTTGTCGTTTATCAACATCAGGATGGACACAAAGTGAATACAATTAAACCTTCCATACCTTGTTCCGCCAACATTTAGATGAACTATATCACCATTATGAGTTGGATGAAACACTGCCATAATAAATTACATAAAGCCGAACTAACAGCACAACTCTTCAACACATTAAATCAACTCAACGTCACAACGTTACGTCTGTCAAACGAAAACCATGCAACCGTATCTCGGTATTTCTTTCGACTATCGATATCAGGCTTGTGTTATTTGCAATAGAAACTAGCAGAATGCCAACAGTGTTACTGTGGGGAAATTTGAGGAGACCTTGCCATCTCTTACCTTTCTTCCTCCAGAACTTGTAATAGGCCTGAACATCCGATAGGCAGGCTAAACATTTATTATCATCGAAAAAATATAATCCCAAAACCCAAAGAACATTTGCTTTGCAATATTAACTACAGTAATCAGTCTAAAAGAGTTTCCTCAGGATTTTACCCATCCCCTCTGTATTAGCATACATAATAGTTGGGTCTGTCCTTCCTCCTCATATTAGTTGCACCCCTTTATCTTTTACTGTTCGCTTTTCCCTGTGTTAGTTTCTGGTTATGGTCCACGTTTCCTGCTTTTCTATAGTTTTGTATTAATTTCGCATTTCCTTTGTCCCTGATTGGCAATTCTTCAGCATTTCTTCCAGTTTGCTGCCCTACTCAGTTTGATTTTCTTTATTTTAAGCGCATTACTGTTTTCTGTTTGCTTATTTTGTCTCATAGCTTTAAATTCTTCATATTCTGAAGACATCCATCTTCATACTTGCCGCAGTGAGAACCTGAGAATAACATCCTTTATATTATGTTTCAATATAACAGGCTGGGTTCGCCCAAAACTTTTTTATTTTTTTCGTTTTAGTAAGTGAATAATTCTGCGTCTACTCCAACATAATTCTTGTGCTACGGAATGTGGAATTTGTTACATACGACTGAGTTTTGTTCGTTGTGGGCTTCGCATTTTAAGAATAATGTTTGAAAATAAGCCATCATGTTCATTACGGTTTTCTTATTTCTTGATGGTTAGTGTAATTTATCTACTGTATTTAATGGGTGGATGTACTTGTATCATATTCCTTTATGCTAACCCTTTGTTTGTGATGTGTAAAATCTTTGTAATCATATTGATTTATTTTAATATCTACAACATGCATTGTGTTCCACATCTATTGTTATATATCTTATTAATCCATGGTGCATGTATGCACAAATAATGTATGTGCGAGTCGGGTGTGCCTGGACAGGCATGATAGTTTTTATGTGCATGTAGACGTCATCACCGTTCAGCATATGCTACATCGGTATATTACAAATTTTTGTCGGTGACGACGTACACTTTGCTACGTCTATGTACTGACAGTTTACCTGTCACAGATGTGTCCTACACGCCATTTTATCGCAGACGAGTTGAATTTAATCGGTTATGTCGATAGTCGATAGTTAATTGCCATTGGTCGATATAATGTTTTGGCTTGTGTTGTCATGACAACTAGAATAGAAACTTTGAAAGAGAACATTTTTTCAAGTTCTAAATAGTTCGTCGTCGTGAGATCGGTATGTTTATTCAGAATGTACAGATCAAGGATGGAGAATATACAAAGACAATTTATACTATGGTAATGTAAATATCACGTGTTCGTTGGAAATTTTCAGTTCTTTAAATTTGAAGTAAAGTGGATTGCATTCAAGTAAAATTGTAGTAGTGACACTGTCCCACACATTTTTCATAAGGGAATTTTAACACTTGTGACAAAGTTACATACTCAAACTTAAATTATTTTTATGTTGTATGCATTGTATTCTATTTACCTCTGTTGTATGCACTAGTTTTCTGTAGGTTTGTTTAAATACTGCTTCCATAGACTTTCAGACTTTGTAGACTTTGAATTGTATAACTATATTTAGCTCATTTAACTTCTGCTGGATGTATAGCTTGGATGGGGAGAACCTGCATACAGTTTTAGAGGGTACCATGAAGAGGATGGCTATTTGGATGATTAAAAATGTGACAGGAAGATATGAAGATGGATTTTAATGAAATAGGAATTTGGTGATGGTAGGTGGGTGTAACTGTCATAGTAATATGTATATTTTTAATTTACTTTTAGATCAAAGAACAACGATACAATGATGCAATACAAGTGTTAACCAATGTACTGGAAACAAATCAAGCAGTAAGTTCAAATTCACATGTTTTAAATATATAAGTACAAGTGTCAGTGCTAATATTAGTGCAGAAAATATTAACCTTTATCATCCATGCATCATGGATTATGCACAGTCCAGCTGACAAGGCATTGCACTAGCTTATCACTAAATTGTTAACCCAGGAGTTAATGCCTTGTTTCAGCCATGTGATAAAAGTATATGGCATGCAGGTTTGTTGAGTCGCTGTAGAACAATTGTTTTATATTTTAGTATTACTATGCTGTTAGGGCAAATTAGAATTTATACATTGTATTTAAATGTTACATTTCAGTCAAGAGCAGGCCTGTCTCTTTTGGCATTCTGCTACTTTTACACTCAGGATTTCAGAAATGCAGCTGAGTGTTATGAGAAACTGACCCTTCTCCAGCCTGAAGAAGCAGAGTATCACCTTTACTATGCTCAATCTCTGTACCAGGCTTGTCTTTATGAGAACGCAATGAAAGTTACTGCCCAGATTAATGATCCAGCTTTTCAAGGAAAGGTAATTGTGATGACTGATTGTAAATATGAACAAGGAGACCTTGTGTATGTTATAAAAAAATATTGTCAAGATTTAGAGTTCAGATATTAAGATGGTGGCGTGAAAGTTTATTCTGAGGGTGTGAGATCTATCATCAGTGCTTTTTGTATAATTTTTTATTGTTGATATTATGGGGTTGCTAATTTCTCACTGTGACTTAAATATGTTTTGTCCCCTCAAGAAATTACTTAAGGGTTATAGATTCAGGCCAGATAAAGTAAAGGGTGCAGCAGTGCAGTGATTCTAGCAATTAGCCCAGGGTGGTCTTTGTGGATGGGATCCATGGGCTGGTGCATCAATGGTATCCCAAGTAGCTGTTCTTCTTTTATTGTCCAACAGAATTTCAAAATCACTATCTAACAGAGCCTTAGAATGCCCCTGCTTGTATCAACACCCCCTTTCATACAATTCACATTTCCTTTTCTTCGCTGTTTCAACAAGATTGTGGTGGACTTTATCCTTTGTTGTTCCCCAAAGAAAGAAATATAACAGTGTTACATTTGGTGAATGTGGTAGCCTCCACACATGTCCACTGTGTTTGATCCAATAATCAGAAAACTGTCCATGAAGTACTCATCTCGCTACATGTGCGAAATTTGCAGGAAAACCATAATTTTGGAATGGATATGGTGGACCTGTGTTGAGAACTTCATAACAGTTCCATAACTAATATTTTACTGCTTAATGTTACCTTCAGACATTACATTTTGAATGAAACTTTTTTCTTTTTGTATATTTTAAAATAAGAGAGTTGTTTGAAGTCACAGAGTTAGGTGGGACAACCTGTGTGTGTGTATGTGTGTGAAGTTATTATAGTATATGAATTAACTTTTAGTGAAGACTTCTTGCAGTAATAATGGCAGGGGTAGTTAGTTATGTGTTGCACAATTCACAAGTTGACTTGATGTAACTGAATGGTTGACCAGCATACAGCTGTATGGTGATGAAGCAACTTCCTGGAAAGGATTGCAAGATTTGTATGTTAATTCAAGGAGGTTTTCAAAATATGTAATAGAAACTTTGAGCAACTGGAGTAGATAATATCTAAGAAGTGTTTTTTTTGCATCTGCCTCTCTGTCAGTAGATTACAAAACTAAAAGCAGCCATAAAGTATGGAGAGGAAGACCTTGCTGGGGCAAAGAGTCTTGTAGACAGCAGTCCAGAGGATGATCCAGACACAGAAATCAACCATGGCTGTCTTCTATATAAAGTAAGTTTGCTTCAAACTTACTGTTTTAAAGTTAATTTACTTGCTTATGGAATATTAATTGTTCTGTATATTATTTGCATAAAGCCTTATATAAATTAAGGTTTGGTACTTAATGTACAATTTTAGGTTACTGGAATTGAATGAGAGATTTGATCATAAAAGCAGTGAAATCACTATGTTAGGTTTCTCTGGGTGACAGTGGACTAGAGTAGGGCTCGACACATCCAAAGTGAAATTCAACAGAGAGACCGAAATCTTTTTCATGGTAGATGTTATTAAATTTTCTCTTTCTTGTATTTAGCTGCACTGCCATCACTCTAATACATAGCCTTCTTTAGGTTAGGAAGTTTAGTGCATACATATTATACTAATGTCCTCTGAAATGCATAAAGTAGTCAAGGCAGTCATTAATTACACAGAAGGGCATTTGAAGGTGTTGGTTGAACTTTAATATAAACAATAAAAGGATGAAGAACTGGTTGATTGTGTGCCCAGTGAGAACCCCTTTATGTCATCTTAGAGCATAAATACGCACTGGTCTAATAGCAGATTCTCTTTTGATCCCTTTATGTCATCTTAGAGCATAAATATGCACTGGTATGATAGCAGATTCTCTTTTGACTATTTCAAATATCTGGCTTGTTGTTGGGCAGTATAATGAAGACTAGTCATTTCAGGCATCTTAGACACAATATTTTCGGTGAAAATGCCATGTTACAGTCATAAGAGTTGCTCTGTCACTACCCACTGCCTGTAGGCTATTGTTATGTGATCAAGTTCATTCTAAAGTAATACTTCCAGTTTGTCTGCACAAGGACATGAAGTACACACACTATAAATACAATCCTCATTCTCATTGTTACACACACATACTTATCATTTCCTGCACTCATGGACACCTATATGTTACTTGCATCATGCATTTTATATTCTGATTAATTATGCATATATATGTAATGTGTGTACCATAACCTCCAAACACAAAAACAACACTTTGGTCTTTCCAGTAGTCCAGAACATCGTGATAAGCTTATTGCAATATCTGGGTATGTTTATTTGAATTTTATATAGACTTTTTTGAGGTTACACAACACTAACTGTTTCTGTTGTTGTACTTTGTATTCAGTTTCACGAACAATGTGTCAATTACTGAGTTGTTATAGATCTATGGCATATGTAGACTGTCTGAAAAGTTCCAGTCTGTTTGTAGGAAGAGTGGTGGGAACTAGTGAAACTTGGTAGGATGAGAGATGTGGTGGTGTGGAAAGCAGTAATAGGTGGGCCAGGACTTGTGCAACTTGTAAACTGAGCTATTTGCCTGGAAGCATTGTTGCTGTTGTCTGTTTTGGAGATTCAAGGCCACATCCTGTCATTCTACCAAGTTTAATTTATTTTTGTAAGTTCTTACTTTGATCAAAATTGTTCTGGCATCTTACAAACTGAGGCTGACACACTCACACCTTATATTAGAGATAGAGTTATTTCAGAGCAGAGTAGAAGTGCTGTGCTGAATTTTATTATTTACCATATGTCAATAAATACTTGATATAAACGATAAGTGTGTGTGAGCTGTCACACCTGAGTAAGTGAGGTATGAAAATAGACATTTTTCACAATGTAACAAAATTGCATCTCCTCCTTAATTCAAAATTTCTCTTGACACAATTGCTATCTCTTCATTTGAATGTGGACACTTTTCAGAGACAACACTCATAGACTCCATAAAAATTTTTTTCTTCATTTGAATGTGGACACTTTTCAGGACAACACTCATAGACTCCATCAAGATGTTTGTTGCTTAACACTATCTTGGCAGTGCTGTTCATCAGAATTGTTCAGCCCCCTCTTAATCAGCTTGACCCAGTTATGGCTGCTTTGCGAAAGATATACAGATATCCAACAGTGAAGTTGAGACAACAAAGCCATAGACAACATGGTGCATACTTGGAATGTCTTATAACTATAACCTCTTATCATGTTTTCCATTGCCAAAGAGTATTTTAAGACTGATATTTTAATAACTTTCATTATGATCAAACCCCTTTCTTGGGAGTCATTAAACATAAGTTATGGTACCTTTCTTTTTCCAGGAAAAAGTACTGGTATTAATATAATTGTTGATATACTTGTAACAAACACTACTGTCAAGAACTTAACTCTCTGAAATGTTTTTCTATTTCATTTATGACTTTTCTTGTAACTGTTAGGGGAAGTATTACAGCAGAGTAACTTCTTTAGAAGAAGTACTCCTGTTCCCTTTTATAAATATTTATTGTTAGTTGATTCTGATATTTTCCTTTTGTTCTTCCAGGAAGGTCGCTTTGAAGATGCACTACAAAAATTCAGTACAGTTCTTCAAGTGCTTGGGTACAGTCCTCATCTTTCCTACAATGTTGCTCTCTGTTATTACAGGTTGAAGGAATATGCTCCTGCATTGAAACACATATGTACGTTTTACATTGAAATTTTTTGCATACACCATTTTGATTCATGTGTAGCACCTGCTATCTGTATCTTCCAGATAACTTCATGACATGGTATCTATGTAAGAAACTCATATTTAACCCTATGCATTCTGACTTAATTGTGGGATAGATGGGTGGATACAAATGGATTTTAAAGGAATGTTTGAGGGCATGATGATATGGACAGAATACAGTTGTGGGCTCTTGGGGGGGAAAAGTAGGGAATATCTTGAGTTGCTGAGTGACTATCAGCTTATAAAAGAAGGACTTTGCCCCATGCTATTAGATGGATTTGGCTTCAATTTTACAGAACATACAGAATGTATTATACTTTTTTGTCCCTTTTTTGTTACAAATATAACAAACTCATATGATGGTCTTCTTTGGTTAAAGATATGGGTAAACTGCTTGTTGTGTGAATGACTCATAATAATTGTGGTGGAAGTCTTGGCCACACTATGCTGAAAACATTTATCTCAGATCTCAGGTTTACATTGTGGGTAGTAGTTCAAGTGATGCAGTCAACTCCACAGTCAGATGTGTTTTCACTGATTTGCTATCAGTTTCCTAGAACTGCGATGTCACCACATTCCAAGTTGTTTGCCAGTACCTATGCCCAAATATATATTGTGGCCAGACTTATCCATTTATGAGGCTGATACTACTTTTAATAGGGCAGAGACTTCTGAGATTGAAATATCAGTGAATATTGAGGTGTGCATTAGCTATTAAAAAGTTGGCATATGCATTTTTTAAATCACAACATCAGTTAGTGTTAATTTAACAGATTTTTCTGGTTCCTGTTAATTACCATTATTTCCCTAGGTCTCGAAGCTAGTGATTCTCTTGTGCTTTATATAAACATTTTTATACAAAGAATAAGGAAATTAATATGAATATGTGGGAAAATATATAAAAAGAAACAGACTTCTGGGAGTAAGAATTCTTAAAATGTATTTAGCAGGAAGAGGATTCTTTTCTTGGTAGCATTGTTGCTTTTGTCTTTGAGGATATACTATCCCTTGCTTGTTTGTCCATTTACATCCTTCATCTACTGTTTTATTTTCTAGGCCTTTATTGTAAGAGATATTTGAATATTTAAGAAACACCATAAAGGTAATAATTGTATGCTTAAATTAGCAGGCATACAGTTTTATGTACTCGCGTACAAGTAAATATTTGTAACGTTAATATTTCAGCCGATATAATTGAACGTGGGATCTGTGAACACCCTGAACTAAGTGTAGGCATGACAACAGAAGGTATCGAAATGAGAAGTGTTGGTAACACTCTCACGTTGCATGAAACTGCACTTATTGAAGCCTTCAACCTGAGAGCAGCCATTGAATATCATCTCAAAAACTGTAAGTAGCATGATCATATGATAGACTATTTGAAGGTGAATAGCTTGAGTGCAAAATATTGTTCTGTTGCTCATAAAATACAATTGTAATTTATGATGTAGCAGCAAAGTAGACATAGCTTGAATAAATACTGAGTAGAATGGCTATGTATGTGTTGCATGACCAGGGTTCAAATCCCAGCAGTAGGATTGTTTTCTTCTTCTTCTTCTTCATCCTGTCATACAGCTTTGGGACCTAACCAACCTATACAATGTGTACCAAGGGCTGTTTCTCTGGGAATAAGGGGGCTGAAGCATGAAGCTGACCACTCACCCACATCCAATTCTGAGGTTAAGAATATCTGGACTTTAAGTCGACTCCATATGTTTTCAAAGTATGATGCATTTTAAGCATGATTTTACTTTATCCTTTAATGCTGTAACAATTTCACTGTTTCCATGTGGGTTCTTTACAATAAAAGTTTTCATTTCACCACTGTTACAGTTGATTATGATTTTTTCTTTAGTGCACTTGAAAGAATTAAACAATAACACTTGTAACAATTGTTCTGTATTTGTTACTATTCTTACACTTTGATATTCTAATATAAATAAGCAAACAAACAACTATTAACACTATAAAAAAGACACTACTGCCATATGCGTTTCAACCTCAAGAGGTCATCATCAGTGGCATCAGGGAAATTAATTAATTTAATTAAATGGCTCAAACTTGATTTAGAAAATAAATAATGAATAGGACATTTGACGAAAAGTATTTTAAGCGACACTGCACCAGATGTTGTTATTCATAGGAATAGACTCTGCACTTAGCTATTTATCCAATGGCCGTAGCGGGTTTGCAGCGAGCTGTAGTTGCGTCGTCCGTACCTGTGAACTCCAGAACAGTGGGTGTTTTTGTCTGCAGTTGAATCAGCCAGAGAAGCACTCACAGACATGCCACCTCGCTCAGAAGAAGAATTAGATGCTGTTACACTCCACAACCAAGCACTGATGAACATGGAAACTAAACCTACTGAAGGCTTTGAGAAACTTCAGTTCCTGCTGCAGCAGAATCCATTTCCTCCTGAAACATTTGGAAACTTACTTCTTCTATATTGCAAGTATGAGTATTATGATCTGGCAGCTGATGTTCTAGCAGAAAATGCCCACCTCACGTACAAATATCTTACGCCAGTAAGTAACCAGCATATCTGTTAACACATTTACTTCTTCACAAAAAGGAGAAAGTACTGTAATCATGAAAGAAACTGTATTTAAATTTGAGGTTTTCATAGCAGAGGAGATGTCGGTGTTGATCTTCTAGGTAGTAACTCTGGTCTGAAGATGGAGACAGTATAAAGGCCCCATATCTATTTGAGAGTTATAGTTGCTTCTCAATTTCTCTGTCTGCAGACAGGTGGTTATGTAAGCTGTTGTTATGTGTGTGAAACTTGCGGAAAAGTCAGGGTGATGTAATCACATGGCTGGCCAGCTGCTAGAAGCCCTCAGTGACCACAACTAGTTGAACATACACATGACACCATGTTTAGGCATAGAAAGTGACTTTGCAATTTAATGTGCCCATTTGTCCCTTTTTAGTTTACAAAGTTTTCTGTTGATGGTAATAAGAGTGTCAGGAAATGTTTAAATTCCTCCAGATAAAAATTTGTTTCTTAAATTTTGTATGTTAGAAGGATAATTTTCTTTTTCTGTGTTTCTAAATAAATGTGTCTTAGCCTACTTTCCTATTGCAGTACCTCTACAATTTCTTGGATGCTCTAATAACTCAACAGACATCAGCCGAGGAAGCATATCGTAAGTTTGATGAAATTGCTTCCAAGCATACCGAAACACTTCGCAAGCTGACCAAACAGGTGCAGGAAGCAAGACAAAACCATGATGATGAATCTGTAAAAAGAGCTGTAGGCGAATATGAAGATGCATTAGAAAGGTTATCAGTTTATCGTTTAGTATGAACTTGCTAGAATAGTGTCTTGTAAAAGGGTGTGACAGCTTATTACACAGTTTCCTCACTGTTGCTGGACATAGCCTCATGTGCAGAATTGCTGGTTAGCACAGTTCTTCCTGTCAGGAGTAATGAATGTCAAGTTTACATGCTACTATTTCTTTTGACCCTAGTTTTCATTATTCTTCAGATATACAAATTTGTCTTTTATATATCAGACTCTCTCCTTGAAGAATATCATTTTGGTTTTACATTATGTAAAACATTTAAATTGTTTAACTTTGGTATCTCAGAAATTATGTGGAATTTTAAACTGTAAATTTTTAGACATGTTCAGAAAGATTAGATCTAATATTTTTATTTTCCGTCTATACACAAACTTAAAATAATGTTGTTTAAAATTACTTAAAATTATAACATTCTCAGTAGACACTGCATCATGTTACATTTTTTGTATCGACGACATGTTTCAATGTGTATTACATCATCATCAGGTCTATCAATTTTAATATATTTTAAAAACTGTAGTACATATTAAAATTGATAGACCTGATGATGATGTGATACACATTGAAACATGTCGTCGATACAAAAAATGTAACATGATGCAGTGTCTACTGAGAATGTTATAATTTTAGATAATTTTAAACAACATTATTTTAAGTTTGTGTATAGACGGAAAATAAAAATATTGTATCAATAAAACACAAACATGACGCAATTAAGATATAAAAAAGATTAGATCTGTTTTTAAGAACATGAAACAAAAACTGTTTTTTAAACATTTGTTACTGTATGAGCCCCCTTAAAGAATTAATTAAACACTAATCTATGTGTTTGATAATATTTATTTTTATATCATTACAGAATTATTCTGGCTTGAATTGCATTATGGTTATTTTCATATGTATATGACTTAAATAAGAGTGTCATTATTTTATTGTTTACCTCAGAAATTTTGTATGAAATAAAGTAAAATTTGGATAATGTCATATTTTTCCTCATGCAGGTATATTCCAGTGCTGATGGCACAGGCTAAAATATACTGGGATTTGGAAAACTATGCTCAGGTTGAAAAGATTTTTCGCAAGTCTGTGGAGTTCTGCAATGAGAATGATATATGGAAGCTAAATGTTGCTCATGTACTCTTTATGCAGGAGAACAAATTTAAGGAAGCTACAGGTTTTTATGAACCAATTGTTAAAAAACATTATGATAATGTAAGTAAATAATATGGTGATCATATTACATTTACTTCTGTCTTTTCATAAGCGACTATTATTGTGCCTGTTATTCTGTTCTTATCTTTCCGGTTTACTTATAACATCAGTAATGTGATTTGTGTTTCAGATTCTGAACGTGAGTGCTATTGTTCTTGCAAATCTCTGTGTTTCATACATCATGACTTCACAAAATGAAGAAGCAGAAGAGATGATGAGGAAGATAGAAAAAGAAGAGGAACATTTGGCATATGATGATCCAGACAAAAAACTGTTTCACTTATGTATCGTAAATCTTGTAATTGGGTGAGACTTTTAGGAGAATATCGGCAGTTACTGTTTATCTAAATATATATGATCTACAATTTAGATAAAATTCCACACAATGCGGTTGTTAGGTATCCTCTTCTGTACCTGGTAGGTCCAGGTTTGAACATTTGGCAGGAAACTGAGTATCCAAAGCTGTCTGTTATAGTTTTTCTGAGACCTGCAAGCTTCTGGTGTCAAAAGTGGGTCATGACTGCTTCCAGCCATATCCTTCCCTATTCACCATATAGTCTTATTGTCATTGCACTTTAAATGATATCAAACTACATAAAAAACAACAAAAAGTTCCACATTAATCAAAATTCAAAGTAATAATAAATCATAGTAATTTAGTTTCAGTGATCAAAAAGAGTTCCCTGAATATATAACACTGGAAATTTTACAGAGAAATTCATAAAGTTTTATTATGATTTCTGTAATTGCAGTGCATCTCTACATTTTCAGTTATGAAGTTTTACCCACACTGTATTTGTAGCTAAAGAAATCTTAACAGTACAGATGTATGTATTTGGACCTAAAGTTTCAAAATGATGAGTACATCAATTTTTTATTGCATAGTTGTTATTGTTTCAGAACATTATACTGTGCAAAGGGGAATTACGAATTTGGAATCTCACGTGTTATAAAAAGTTTGGAGCCATACAACAAGAAGCTAGGCACTGACACATGGTATGTACTCTCTTTTCTTTAATGTTACTGTTTAATGTAGTGAAAATTTTCCTTTTTGTATACCAAGCAAGTTTGGCTCTGTGATAGAATATTTGCTGTGTATTCAGGAGATACTCATTCGGTCTAACTAACTGTTTCTTCTTTTTGTAGCACATTTATAACTGATAGTTGCCAAGATTTGCCTTCCTTGTCACAATTATTTCCTTCAACAACATTAACCAATTGATCTTTATAATGGAGAAGAGTTGTGTCTTCTTTAACATAGGGACCAAACATTTAAACATTATTTGGCATTTGTATTGATATAGGGGGGGAACAACACTCCAGGCACTGAGACCTCAGCAGGGTCCATTGTGCATCTCTGATCTCGTTAAGGGCCCTTAAAATAGCCTAAACTATTTGATTCAGTACTTCATTATCATTTTATTTTGTTTCTCCTGTGACCATAATATATTGTAAATGAAATTGATTTTGGTGAGGTTTAATGCACACACAAAAATAAACAAAATTATATTTTACTGTGCTAATATGATTTTTCAGGTTCTATGCAAAGAGATGTTTCCTGTCACTTATCGAAAATCTAGCAAAGCATATGATCGTAACAAGGGATTCAGTTTTCCAGGAGTGTGTTCAATTTCTGGAACACTGTGAAAGTATGTATCACACTTTAATAAATGGAAAAAATTATGGTCTCATTTTCTTCTCTTAAAAGTCTTTGTTAAGTGTTGCTCTTTCTTAAAATTGCCTGGCATTTCTTACATAACAAAAGCCTTTCCAGTTAGAGGGTAAATATGTCGTGCTACTAATTAGTTTTACGATTGCAGCGTATGGTAAAGATGTGAAGACCATTATTGAACAGCCTCTTGAAGAGTCACATCTACATCAGGGCAAGAACACAGTCACTTATGAGGCCAGACTTCTAAAGGCTCTGCTGTTGCGCTTGCAGATGTACTGACGTTAATTCTTGTATATGTATTAGGCTAGACAATATGTTTTAGCCTAATTCACGTCCAAGTGTCAGATTAGACTTGTGGGCAAAGCAGTAATGGCCAATCCAGAGTATCACCAGTGTTTTAGGTTAGAATAGTAATGCCTCTTTTCATTGTATATAAAAAATCATTATGTTTTTCAGTTTGTCATATTCTGTACTTTGCTGCATGAATATTTGAATCACATTTGAGAGAATGTTAAGTTATTCTGTGACTGAAGTAAGAGAGGTTATGTTTGCTTCAAATGGTACCTGCCATTTGTGGGAGCAAGTGTGAAAAGAAAACTTATATAAATAATATTTAAGTATAATGAAAGATTAATATATCTGTAGTTGATCATTGTGACAGTTGCAGTGAGAAATATATTCGACACTGAAAGGTAGTAACCATATTGTCACTGTCATGTAAGAAGAACCGAACTGCATTTTATGATTTGAGAAACATGAGTTTTTAAGTTGTTCTTGCACCTGTATCTAAACAATACTTAATGTGTAAGCAAGTTAATAAAACTGTATTGTATTTGGCATTTTAATTTAAGAATGCAGATGGTCACCTAGTGGATAAAATTTGTCTGTAGGAAGTAATAGGACAGTCGGTTCTTGCCAAGCATGAGGGTTTTGTTCCTGAAAAGCACCAGCAGAAAACATTAGAAAACTAAAGAATCAATGGAAATAATCAGATCCGGTGATCTTCGTAAAGAATTTATCTATATTTGTTCATAACAAAATCAGTTCAGGTATGTAACACATATCTGTGTTAAAAATAATATAAAAATGTCACTGATTTCATGTGGGCTCCATTCAGCTGATGAATTCGTTATTATTAAACACTTTATTACAATTGATAATGATTTCCTCTTTTCAGTACTTGAAGCAGGCAGAATTTTTAAAAATAAATTTAATAACTTTAGTATTTTTCTTGTACATATTTATTTATATTATATCATATTCACATTACATAATATTTTATCTTGAATATATATATATATATATATATAGCTGGTCTAAATTTTGTATACTGATGGGAGAAAAAAGAAGCCCAGAGGTTGTGTTGACTGTCTACCTACCCAGTACAGTTGTTATAATAAGAAATGCATGCTCCTGCAAATGAAGCTGCAAATTGTATGTACAGATTTTCTGTTATTCAGCCACTTCAGTAAGAGTAATTTACACTGCTAGTGATAGCCAGAGTTCATGATGCTTGAGTATAAATAATACTGTACATGCACAGTCATATAAGCATTAATATAACGTTATCTAATGTTTTTGTTATCACAGTTTATATGAAACACCTCATGCGATCAAAGCACATAGACTTCTTGTAATAATATTCATACGCGACTAACCTTTCCCTTCTAATTTCTTCATGCTTCGTTGTGTCAAAGTGTAGGTGTATAGTCGGATTCGAAAAAAAACACTTTCGGTGAAAGTACGCAACTTTTAAGTAGATCGCGTTATTCTCTTCGGCACTGTTTCCCCGCTGAGGCCTACAGATGGCCGTGCTGGAATCTCATCAATGGAATTTCTTCGGTGCATCTTTGCTGCTGTTATCGCTTACAACGCAGAGTGAAGCTACTAATCTTACTGAAGTTGCAGACAATTCAGGTATATACATTGGCTGAGGTTTGAAATCTCTTTTCCGGTACGTCAAAATTAAATTTATCTGTTAAATCAGTTTATTACATGAGCATTATTTATGTGAGGTAATAATGAAGTTGCAGGTTTAAGTATATTGTGTGATAATATGCATCAATACATGTAAAATAATGTATTGGTACCCAGAGTGATTTATTTGTAGACCATATTTAATGCGTTCTGTAGTTTATACTTAAAGGAAGCACCTTAGGCGGAAGTTGTGTGTTATGTTAAATATTTTAACTCTGAACCCACTTAATGGTCAGGGAAGAGATTTGGTACTGGAAACAGAATAAAAGTCAAGACAATTACAGTTTGTATACATTCGGCCATTAATTAACACGGATACTAAGTAATTTCAATAAATACATAACCACACAAACATCTAGTGATGCATGGTGTAGGATGGATCTCTCAAAAGCTCTCCTACTTTTAATACACGGTGTTCAATTTAAAACGCAACTACAACAGTATTTATAAGCGTTGTAACACAGATATAACAAGACAAACCACGTGTTTGTTACATCAGTGTTCTTTTAACGTTTCACAGCGTCTCACTTGTCAAAAATGTCTGACATCGGACAGCGTGTCTCAAACGCTTCCTGTGTCCCGATGTTTTGTTACCAATAGGTTCATTGTTGAATTGTTAGGTATTTCGTGGAAAGGATACTCATTGCTAAATGCTTCACGAACAGCAGTAAACGATAATGCGAAGCAATGTTCGAGAATGAACACACGTTCTCGTGAATACACCATGTTTGCACCTGCACAACTTTTGCGCGACGACCTAGCAACGAGCGTGACAATAACTCGAGTGTCGCGGTCCTTTTGATTACATTATTTTCCCTTATAACGTGATTGTTTTTGAGCTTCATTTGAAATGGTGCACCCTATGCCAGTACAGCTTTTACGTGGTGACCTCATTATCACAGACAAGATTCTTCTGACTGTAATACTTCGCTGTCAAGCGAAGGCTGTACCAAACTCTAGAATTAATTAAATGAAAAAGTTATCGGATCGCAGATTAGCATGAACTTAATTACAAACTAAAATAATGTGTAAACTTGACTGTGGTCGAAATGAGAGCGCATAGTTGCAGCAGTCGTGTGATAAGTTAAAAGTCTACCGACGTTTCAGAGCTGCTTGCTGCCTCCATCATCAAAACGATGATAATTTTGGCCGAGGGCGTCCGTAATTGAGAGTAGGCAGATCGATTGCTTTTCCAACTATACCCTGGCATTTTCATTAAAAGTGAGGAAAATCGCGGAAAACCTCAGTCAAGGCAGTAGTATTTGACACTAATTGCGTCGACCTTGTTGCAAATTTACGGGCAGCCTCAATTGACCTACAGAGTATCAGTTCTCCTAGATCAACAGTTGGTGACTTCAGACCGCCCTTGTTGGAGGGAACAAGTGCCTTCCAGGTTGCTGAAGTAAGGGGTTCCCCCGCATAAGCCAACTTTGGGTGGAAACTCTCAGTTTATTCTCTGACGAGTTTCGCGAAGAATGGAATTGACAAGCCCTACTTAAATTCCCGTCACTAATGTACAAAGATACTTTGGTTGGAATGTGATGACATTCGGACTGCGAAATTTGCAGCTTTCGGATGTAGCTGAGAGCAGAGGCGGACGTCGTATTTCAGCTTGATTTTCTCGTGAAACTTCCCATTGTTTACCCATACGATTTGGTATAGTTCGGACCATTTTTACTTAAAATTTTGTAGGGTTTGGTTGCAATCTAACTCCGACGTCTGGTAAGGTAATTTTCTGCCCAAGTGTTCGATGGTTTCATTTATCTTTCATGCAGTAAGTATTGCGGGCTATATTCCGTTCTAAAACGTGGTGTCGGCGTATGATCTATGTGAAAAAGTGTAAGTACTTAATCTTTTATCAGCTTCTATTCCAAGGCGTGAAAAACCTCACCGTAAATATCTGCATGATATTATTATAAAAATCTTCTTACTAGTTGGACATCACCAATTCGCTGTAGAGAAAGAATGATGCTACGAACATCTCCTTGGTTGTCAGTCAAGCCACTCGCGAATGCAAGACTGCCTCATCTGCTTGCGTCTGATGATTCTGCCGTGGTGATACAGCCCTGTACTCTCAGACTTGGAACCTCCACAACGTATCTACCAGACAGATCACTTTCCAGGTGTTTCGACTACCAGAAACAAGTTCCTGTGCTATTCCATGGCTCGTTATTCAACACACTGGGAACCATCCTACTGTATCTGGTGAGATCCTTCCCCACTGAATGTAACAAACATTTTCTACTCCTATGTTCCATGTTGCAAATTCTTGTACCTGAAGTGACGATAGGTAATGGTACCTTATTTAAGAGTTGTATATTTGAGACGCTAATTATAGCCGTCTTAATAACATTATTTTTTGTTGGGCAAGGCCGTGGTCTAGGCAACACTGAGTTTTCTCCGTGGCATCCCAACAATTACTCATTACTCCATACACACAGAAGAAGGCAATGGCAAACCACTTCTGGATCATCTGCCAAGAACGTATATGAACAGGTCCCAGTCCGAGAAAAGGATGGAAGGATCCTGTTCATATAGACCTGTCGTCAGACAGAACACTAAATAATAATAATACTAGTTGGTACAATCCTCTGGGGCGTCAGCTCGGAACAGAAGTCGCAGAACTCGGGTTTTTGTTCCGAGTTGACGTGGTTGGTCGCCCCAGAGGATTTTATGATCGTTAGTCGCAGCGAAAGCTGCAAGTTATGTGTGTTTGTTGCTAGTTATTTCTCGAGAGTTGTTCTCAATAAACTAGGTTTTAGCTAGGACATGAGGAACTGAGTATTCATTTCAGCTACACGCATTAAAATGAAAGAGAATGCATTCTTCGCCATCACAGCTCGTGTTCCGTGTTTATGATCTCGTAACCGAAATAAACAGCTCGTTTCGCATAACTGTTGTACCGGAAAGTGGTATAATGTATTTCTTGTTTAAGTGACAGGCTCGGGAGTGGGCGGCCAGGGTTCTAATTCCGTTAGCGAAAGTGGGAATAAAATGTAATCTTGTCCAGGGAAACCACGTGGCCCCCAGTCCGTTCTAATTGCAACTGCGGAAGTTATCGTGTGGTAAAATTGTTCCTACGCCTAATGCACAGTCATGATGAAGTGTCCAGAGCGATAAAGACTTTAGGGAGAATGGAGGTATTACCTCCACGCATTCTTAACCTCAACACTCGATAGAAAAGGTTGGCCAGCTTTGTCACCAGAATCAAGCCCCTTCATATCCACCCTATAGGAGGAGGCTGGATGAGAGAGAAATCCATCTCCCTGTCGGGAATCGAATCTCGGTCGTCCAGCCCGTAGTCTACTCGTGATGCTGACTCAGCTGTCCCATCTTCCCATCTGGTGATAACGTAGACTCTACGTCCTTATAGGAAGCATTTAAAAACATTACATTATGTGATTAAGTCACCTTTGAAACATTACGTAAGCATTTGCCCATATTTTAAACCCTGCCTCGGATATAAGGAACCATAAGACCAAAGTATCTTTCTTTCATTTTCTTACATAAATCTTCCCGTCAGCACTCGAAATCACCTCCACGGGCATTCGGTTGTCGACACTGACGAGTTTTCCATTCAGCGCAGTATAAAGTGATCTTCTGTGTTATGGATCGGCCAGACTTCATTGGTGTTCACTCTTCCGAGATCACAGAAATATTCACTGTATAATTAGTTAATCGAAGATCACGCAAACGGGACCTTTTTTTTAAATCGACGATCGCACTAGGTGACCGGAACTTCGAAAAATGTCACGACTCCCACTTCACGCACAAGATTAACGAACAAAACAAAAGAAGTTTGTTTCGTAGCAATAGGCAGTAACCAGAGTCCTACCACACGTCTGAAAAATATTCACAGCATCGGAAGTTGAGTCTTAATCGAAATAGACCAGAGGCCTAATCAATAAATGTAATGGAAGAAGAAACAGATAAATTAATTCGATTTCCTTTCGCAGATTACGAAATGAATATTTCTGCAAATGGATAATTCCATAAAGCAGAGGTCCTGATAAGCTAACAGTCAAGAATTTCCCCTTCTTTTATGGCACCTGGATTTTCAATAAAATATACACGATCGCAAATACAGAGAGATACAAGGTTTTGATAAGACAATCTTAGAAAGTGTATTCCGTACCGCAATACACATGAAATCCTCATGCGTTTTTTTACATTTACAGGTATTATATCCGCCATGTTCTATACTTCCCACTTTGCCTACCAGATCGCAGCACCACAGTTTTACGTCATGACCTTTCCTCATCCGTCATTTTGTTATCACCGTTTCCAGGGTATTTAAAAAGTATGATTCTTAGGTCGTGCAGAATGGCACAACCTAACAGTAGTTCTCGAGTTGATTCGACTTCACTTCGTGCAAAAAATGAAAGGGTCTCAGTAGAATTTAATTCCATTATTGAAAGGTGTTTTACTTAAAACACTTCCTAGGAATTAAGTTCGTTTACCTTACTTCAGCGAGTTTAAATCCATGTATTGACGTAAATTTCCTCATTCGTAAGAGGTTCACTTCATGGTTAAGTGAAAGTTATAAACAGAAATGACATAAAAGCGTCTTAAGGTAACGGTACGTCTTGACACTTAGGTCTGCATAACTTTCACCACTGCACTACTTATGATGACCGTGACAGGTTTAACTGATTTTCCGTACAGACAAGGCAATTATGTCATGGAGAGTATGTTCCTGCTGCGTCCAAAAGTGACTGGTACATCAGACACATCACTGCACATAATTTAAGGAGAAGAAAACACATTGTGACATTTTTATGGCCATTAAAATAATGTAAGTGCCAAATTCACTTAATTTTTTTTGTGTACAGTGCCAGAACCACCGTTGTATGGAAGGTGTGGACAACAACAGCGTAGTTTCAGAATGCTTTTGGATAATTTGCAAAAAAGTTTCTTTAGTACATTTGTATTGGATAAAGGTTCACTATCTTTAATGTATTCCCACAGGGTTTTTATTCTTTTTAAGGAAGCTGATACAACAAAATATGCACCAATCCATTCCCTGAACAAAAGTACACCTAGATACAAAATTTTGTATTTATTACGTTTTAAGTAATGGAAATATTTACATATCTGTGAAAAAATTACTGCCACATCCTACAGGCTATTAATATAATTAATTAATATCAAGGGATTTAGACACAATAAAACTGAAACTTCGTAGGAACTCTTTTTATTTCAAACCTACTTGTAAAATAAAAGTGAAAATTGGCGATGACATGGTTGACAGCACTGTTTAATCTGACCTGCCAACTTTCTGTATTGTCATATTTCTATTGAATCGATATCAAGGGTCGTTATAAGGCATGGGACTTTTTACATTCAATTGGTTGACTGTAGTTTCACAGTCTATTTAGTAATGTTGTTTAAATCACATAAATTATATACCGTCGAATTAAGTATGGATGATGACTTGAGTAAGATGTGGTCGGAGACAAAATGAACAGCTCTGAAACACAATTCCATAATTTTCCTGGCGAGGCAAGGAAAATATGAAAAATACTAGCAGAAATATCCTGCTTCTCGGGCGAGAATCGAACCCAGTACGCATCGAACACAAAGCAGGAACGACAACTTCTCAGTTCACGTATTAGGTTGACCTTGATTGAGCAAACATGTATTTTAATACATTGAATCCCACCATCTACCCTTACATTTACACTTAGATTAATTATTATAATTTATGTAAGCAACAGCAGTATGGTCGAGTACACGCGACATGGAAGTTTCACAAAATCTCGACTTCCAACCAGGAGAAGGAAAATGTCAATTTCACACCCTGATCACTGTCAATCCCAAACAGGCTGGCCACCATATGTAGAACTACGTAAAACAAGGGCAAAGTTAAAAAGAGGTTACTTAATCTACAAAGGATACTGCTGGGGAAATAAAGTGGACTGTTTCGGCAATAATCTTGTGCATTTGAATCGTCAGCATCTAACACAGATATTTAAAACACTTCATTACACAACTGTTTATTTCTTACAGTATCAAAACAAGTTGCAGTGAAAGACAAGGACGAGACTGTATGTCCCACTGTGTCAGCCACGTTGCCTATCTTCTCCTTGCCCTGCAAGACAAATAAAGATTGTGATGTTCTTGGTGAACTATGCTGTAATGTCGATGGAAAGCTGCGTTGTCGGAAAGGCGTGCCAAGACCTACCCCAAAACCAATACACACACGTAAGAATGTTCATACTTTGGAACGAGTACCACACCCAGAATAATTAGCTTGCAAATGCTGTTATCTGCAGTGCATTCTAACCTCCCAAACGAAGAAAATTAGAATACCTTTGTTCTGCTGTTGCATCATCCATTGTCCCAAAACTCGCCGGCCCAAGGTGCCTCGGGGTGGCCAAGCGGCTTTGCATAGAGATTGGCTGTGCGGGTGATCTTGTAGTGCTTAGTAGGGAGTTTGGAAACCCCTGAACATACTAACGGCTTGCTCTTACTAACTGTAGTTTGTTGAAGAATTGCTTAATACACTACACAAGTTGTCGTGGATGCTGGAGGCAAAAAGCCAAAGATCATTCAGGCTGAATCTGTATGACA
This sequence comes from Zootermopsis nevadensis, assembly GCF_000696155.1. The sequence continues at coordinate 271,661 of NW_019060366.1, read as the reverse complement.
ATGAAATATAGTCCATTAGACCCCAACAAATGGTGGTAGCTAAGTCGGTATAGTGACTGAACACGGACTGGACGATCGGGGTTCGAACCCTGATAGGAGCAGAGGAATTTTATTCTGCGTCCAGACCGGCTCTGGGGCCCACCCATCCTCCTGTCCAATGTCCCTGAGGGTAAAGGGCGACGCTGACCACTCGCCCCCTGTATATAGTGCCGAGGTTAAGAATGAGGAGCTATGCCTCTTCCCCTAAGCGCCTACATGGCGTGTAGCGAGACAGCTTTTTTAGACCCCAAAAATGACTTGCTTATATATAAAAAAGCATGGCTAAGCTCCTCCTCCCGATCCCTGCTTTCAGCGTCAGAAACCCTCGTTGGTGCAGCTGGCAACATGGGCGCTCTTCAAAAGCCAAAACAATACTAATTTCATAGGATTTGAGGTTTTAGAGGTGGTGAGTGCGAAGATGGTTGTCTTCTTATACGGCGCAACAACCCAGAAGACAGCCATCTTCAGACTCACCACCGTGAAAACCTCAAATCCTACGAAGACACGAGTGAAACTCAACCCATAAAAATTACTCAATAATACACTCCATATCCAATAAAAATCCAGATTAATAAGCATTTTTATTTGGTAGCACTGTTGGGATTCATCCCTAGAGATTGTCCAACATTCCCAGTAACTGAAATTCTGCCAGTGAAGAATTGCACCAACGATTCAGACTGCTGGCCTCGTATCTGTTGCCCAGATGGACAATACAGCTACTGTCGAACTTCAACGCATCAATGGGAGGAGTCTACAGGGTTTTCTTGTGAGTTAAACATTTTCCCATCACCTTAGCGTTATATTATAATGTTTTTGTTCTTAATAGCTGGTTTACATAAAAGTCACAGAACAAAACTAAATATTGCCGTAATTCTTTCATCACAGTGCCGTTTCCAAAGACTATAACAATTGAAATGATATATTTTAGCATAACTTCTTGTAAGATAAAAGTAATCTTGCCCCAATTTCAATGCAACATTCCATAGTTATGTTGGGGCACAGACATAAAGCTCCATGCATTAACCTCAGAAATAGACAGAAGTCCTTAGTAACAAACTTGCATCGCTTTCTCTGCTTACATTTTATCTCATTACTGAATTATTTTTATGCAAAGGAACCTCCAGGTTAGATATGAAGGACTTAATTGAAAGCCAAATATACTAAGACCACAAAATTCTGGTGTTAACATATATTTTATTTTCCACAGCTTTGAGAAGCACAATTCCTTACCTGCAATGTACCCCTCCACCACCGATACTTTTTGATCTTTTCCCCAAACCCTGTAGAACTCCTATTGATTGTTTCCCAAACCTGTGCTGCCAGGAACAAGGCAAGAAATTCTGTCGACCACCCAAGAAGTCTCTGCTAGCTTTGATTGCAACAGTTAGACAGGTAAGAGCCCCCCTGTAACATGAAAAGGGCTTACTGGTTTGGGTAAGCCAAAGTAAACACCCCAATATAATTTTGCAGACCTCATTTGTTAAATTCATTTTAAACTGACAAGAAGAGATCATCTTGTGTTGGGGATTTCAACAAAAATGGGAGCACTTTATCACAAATCTAGTCTTTAGACTGGGCTGAACACAGGTGTACAGGAGCTGCTGTTGTGACAGGGTGACTTGTCTATGGAACTGTAGCTGCCCACAGGTCCAAATGATACGAGTACCCATGGAACAATAATGAAACGATATTGACAGGAGAAAACTGAAGGTTTTGGATAAAATCCTGTCCCACTGTCTACCACAAATCATACATGAACTATCCTGGGAAGAAACCCAGGCCTTCGGTGTGAGAAGCTGGCAACTAACCACCCGAGCTACGACACACGTAACAAAGGAGTTAGCTTAACGGTTAATGATTCCAACTCTGGTATGTCCTAAAAAAATTCAGAGCACTATCTTACATTTATAATACAAGTGATTATGACATCACAATCACTCATTCCAAAGCAATACAACGCTAAAATATTTGTTTCTGGTGAGGGTACATCAACAGATTTAGGACTAGTGGACCAGATGGAATCCTCTTGAGGACCCTGTACACCAGTGGTCCCCAACCTTTTTGTGCCTACGGGCACATTTGAGAGTTTATGAGATCGTGGTGGGCACCAACCAATTAACAAAGGCAAATTTTCTTTTCTCTGGACAAATAAGTTATGGACACCAAATAATACAAAAAACAACAACACGTTTAATGTTACAAGAAACCATTTCAATAAAAAATACGTAAGTTTATGAGTATAATTATTATTACTCAAGTGGGAAGTTAGTGTGATGTTTGGCGTTGAATTTCATCGGCCAATTTATCAAATTTGGGAGTGTAGGATGATGCTGCTGCTCGCAAACAATCATCAAGATGGGCGTCAGTAAGTCGAGATCTGTGCTTTGATTTTATAATGTTCGTGGTTGAACGGCCTTCATTATTCAGTATAACCTCTTTCCATAACAATACGGGCGCCGTGTTGGTGACCACTGTTGTACACATAGAGCTTTTCTGTTTTACACAGAACTGATCTGTACTGTAGGGGGTAAGGGACTGCCTAATGATGGTGTACAGGAATGTTTTCTCTTGCATGTTTCTTATACCATCCATCTACCATCAAAGTCAGGTACAATAACTTGTGTAAATTCAACCACCAGAATATCAGTGGCTTCTCCACATACAGACTCAGAATTCTGACTAAGACAGAATGGTTCGTGCTGGCACACACAATAAAAACAAAATTGTTAACATTTCTATTGCAGAGATTGGGATGAGGATGAGAATAAACACCAATAAAAATGATCAACACTCAACTTGCCTAAAGGTTTATTTCTTGACCAAAAGCCATTAAGCAAGAGTGGTAATATGGAATTCAGAAAATGTCCAATTTAAACAAATGAAACACAAACTGCCCGCCGGGGTCCCATGCTGACGTTGCATTATCATCTCTTCCATGAACAATCTTCAATGAAGAGTCGGACACTATTTAGTCCAACTAGAAAAGAACAGAAAGGTGCAAATGTGAAATGTTGTGTACCAAACATGTTTAAATTGTAAATATTTACTCATGTACTGCTTCTAGTTCATGGCTAATGCAATTTTCCAACACTAATCATAAACATACAAGTTTAAGTATCAAATACAATCATGCAGGACACAACGTTTCTGTATTGTAATGTGACAATGAATAATAAAGTTACTGTAGAAAATCTTAGGCTTTTCTTTTCTTCCTTTTATTTCTGTGTGGATTTTGAACAACTCAGGTACAATGCCAGCAGTGCACAATTAATGAATGTCTATTATGAGCTAAAAACACCCACAAACAAGTATTAAAACACCAGAATTTCAATTAATACTGAAGGGGGAAAAAATACTTCAAGCTTTTACAGTCAGTGAATACAATGGGCACTTCTTGGGTGATCGGCTACGTCAACATGAAATCAGCTTAAAATGTTTCAGAGTTGCCTCTGCTTCCACCTTCAGGGGCTGATGTGATGTGTAATGTGACACTCCATTACATTTAGAGCCACAGGTGGCACTCTGGCCTTGGTGTTCTTGTCTGTGAATGAAACAACAGGGAACAGAGAGCAAACTCATATTCTCAAGCCCATGCTGCATAATGAAAGGGAACCATATTCTGCTTCCATTTTAAATAAAAGGAACTACCACCTGTTCAGTTCAGGTTCCATTGAGTCGGGGCCAACCCCTAGTGACATTATGAACAAAATCCCTCCATCCTCTTCTGTCTCTAGTAACTGTCCTCAGTTCTTCCATGGTCTTTCCACAGAGTTCCCTGATTCCATCAATCCATCTCATCCTGGGTCTTCCTCTATGCCTACTACCTTCCACTTTTCCAAGCATTATAAATTTTTCTAGACTGTTGTCGGCTCGCATCATATGACCAAAGTACTTTAGTCTTAATTTGCAGATCGTGGCCTCAGGGGAACAGTCAGGCTTAATCTGCTCAAGAACTGATCCATTTGTTCTCTTGGCAGTTCAAGGCACTTTTAAAGTCGCCTCCAAGTCCAAAGCTCAAATGCATCAATTTTTCTTCTTTCCATCTTCCTCACTATCCAGCTTTCACATCCATAAGTTACTACAGGGAAGACCACTGCTTTGATGATTCTTATTTTTGTTTTTAGTGTAATGTCCTTATCTTTCACAATATTTTCCAGATTTGTCATTGCTCTTTTCCCCTAAACTATTCTTCTCACCACCTGTTACCATTAGTTAAAAGGTAGTCGACCCTTTCTTCCATGATTACAATTAAAACACATCCTCAACATGACCCATATGGCAATACCTCAACTCCAGGCTTACGTTCTCTTACAGAATAACAAAATCCATTGAATATGCATTAAAAAAGATAAATATGGTTGTGGTACAGTATACTGTATGCTTATGACTTACAACCACAAGAGTTCTAAGTGTGATTCATAATCATACAGTATTTAGAATCACTGGGCAAAGATCATGGGAAACAGACACAAATTTACATGAAATTACAATAACAAAATTAATCAGAGAAGTGAGGATAAGACAGGCAGAAGAACGACTGAAGTGCCACATGAGGTGTAATAATACTGACTCTCGACAGTGGCTCAGTTCATTCATGCAGATAGCCTAAGATGCTGGCTATTACTGATCCGTATTTCCAGTGTCTTTTAATGGCCCTGTCTCATTTAAATATCGTGGCAGCCACATTCCAGAGTGAATCACACTACCCTCAGCATCCACAACAAGCAGTCACAACCACAACACCAATCTCTGATGATGGAAGCAAAACGAATGAATTCTGAGAGTTTCTGAAACATTGGAAACTAATTCCATGCCCACATGGTTTATCATCCAAGATTACTTCATTCCAATTCTGATACCAAACTTCAATAGCCTTATATTAAACACTAAATTACCTTCTTGAAACCAATATCATTTGCATATTCTCTGAAGCACTGTCGACAGAGATTCAGGCCATATTTCCTAATTAAACCATGTCCATTGGCACAAGATCGGCTGAAAAAAAATCACTGTTAATAACCTGCAACATGTACTCACAATAATTTGAAATAAGAGTTCATAAAAGGTTCATTCTATGCCAAATCAACATAAATCACCCCACATCCTCCAATTTGCAAAGCTGTTCACTAAGTGTAAGATGTAAGTATCAACACCAATTTTGAAGGTGTCTTGTGACCCATTAGACACACTATCAAGATGATGCAAGAGGCATGCATTACAGATTCTCAAATAGAAACACAACAACATGTTTTAATTATTTTGTTTTACATTTATTCTAAGACTTCCTAAACACATCAATTACATGAGAATTCATAGCTTGGTATCTTCAGTAAAACCTCAACGCAAATTACTTTCAGTTTATTTAAACTGTAACACATCTCATACGTAACATGTGTACACTGTAAGTACTCACCATGATCTCGAACCCTGTCCATATTTCCTCGGATGCGAATACCAAATATTCTGAAAGCCCATCTCGAATTACTTCCAACCACGTCTCAACTTTCACCACGTGAAGAAGACCGAAGTGGACGTTGATTGTAGAATGCAGAGAACCAGACGCAGTTCCTAGCATACGAATACTCTCAACAGCACAGATTATGTTAGCACAGCAGAGAAGAAGAATTTGGTGATGTGATTTCCACAGATGAATTCGTGTAGGCCCGGCGCTAGAAAAATCAGTAAATGTCCATACTAACAACAGCATCGCCATCTCGAAATACTTCTTGTGTACTTCAGGTTGACCTTTTCAGTGCACTCACCTCACACGCAGGAAAAGTAATGCCACAAGGCTGCAGGAGAATATATACAAAGGGGGGAGGGGAAAAAGAAGTTTTATGTTGTTCAAATAGGCAAGGGTATCACCCGTTAGAATCGCCCAGTGTTAATTTCTCCCAACCATTTTCAAGTTTTGGTCAAGTAGGTGGTGACGTTGAATATATAACATTTAATTTGGTTTATTCGTGTAAAAGAGTTCTTGTGATGAGAAAGTGGTTTTATAATTCCAACTCATGGTAGACAGAGAATGCTTGCAATTAGGCACTTTGCATTTCAAAATGCAGCGCTGGCTGTTCCGATCAGCTCTCAAAACAAAGTACAATCCTTCCCGTCAATACGAACAGTCAACAGGGGAACAGGTGTGTAAATGGGCACATTTGTAGCTTAAGACGACAACAACTTTGTTGTCAATCGTATAAGGTAAAATTTTTCTGTAAGTAGACATTGATGTGAGGTCTGAATACGCAGTTTCGGGTATTAACCGTGGTCATTGAAGTCTTGTCCGGAATTACAAATGTGTAAAGTAAAGAGAAAAATTTGTATCTGTGCCTAAGCAGGAGCTGGGTTAGCTCAGTCAATATAGTGACTGGTTACGGACTGGACGGATGGGGTTCGATCCCCGACGGGTTAGAGGACCAGACTGGCTCTGAGGTCCACCCAGTATTCTCTCTAATGGGCATCGGGGTCCTTTCAAGAGGATAAAGTGTGCCCAGGGTCTGATGCTGACCACTCACTACTAATGCCAAAGTTAAGAATGAATGTGAGCTATACTCCTCTCCCACTAAGTGCCTAAGAGAGACAGCTATACTTTACTTTTACCTAAGCACCAGACCTTGAAGGCATATGAATGAGGGGATAAAGCCAACATTGCGAGATCTAGTGCCCACAGTGTGTGCCTTTAACCCATGCTGATGACTTACTGTGCCTACAGCTGAGTGCAGTAGGTTATCAATTTTTTATAACACTTTCAAGGTTTTCATTTGACTCGCCCTCATATAATTATTTGTGCTGTAATACTGTTGTAAACTGTAGACTGTAAAACTGTCATGACTGTATGTTTATGTTAGAAACAAGTATTGTATTTATGCTGTGACATGTTCTGCATCCTTGGCTTTGGCCTTTTGAAGGATCTGTGGAATGTAAATAAATACTATTCTATTTTGCTGTATTTGTACATCATTATAGGCCATAGACACAAATATCCTTCTACGTATGTGTTAATAATCAGCAATTGAAATTCTGTAATGTATACTACTTGGATTGAACTGAAAAATGGAATGTATTGGTATCTATACTGCTTATATGTATGGAAATAATATTCTTGGAAGCTGTATTTGATGGCTAAAGTTGTACATTTTCCAAATTTCAGTACCATAGTGATGAATATTACTGAAGACTGTAACATACCTGTATGACCTGTTTCTTTCCAGAAGATCCATTCAGTAAAATGTGACACGTGCTTGAACACTACCTGTGTGTATGGCTTAGGAAGAATCAGCAGTAGAGGAATTTTTGTGCTGTTTATCTTGGCTTGTGTGGCTGTGACAGCACTCAATGTTTATTTACTACGTCACACAGAAGCAGATTCAGGACATATTTTGCCACATCCAGAGAAGAATTCTGTAAAGAAGCCGGGTTTTGCAGTTTATGGCAGAAATGTTAGTGTATATTGGTCCTGATTTTAAACTACTTGCACAGGTTTCATATTTTTACCTAATATGCTTAATAATTACGACTTTTTTGCCGACATATCCAGATTTTGTACACAAGAATTTTGGACTCTTGTTATAAATAAATGTCGCCCTTGGTGCACTAGTGGTTAGTGTGCTCGCCACTGGACCCAAGGTTCAATGTATTTTTAAGGGTGATAAAAATCTGTAGCACAACTTCCTTTGGAGGGGAAGTAAAGCTGGTGGTCCCATGTCGTAGATTTATAGAATGTAAAAGAACCTTAAGAGCATGAACAAGATGTTTCATAAGCAAAATTCAGCAGACATTTCTCACCCATATCGCTCCTACTCATAAATACACACTTAAAGACCAGGAAACCTCTGTCATGGGAGGAGGCCAAGGCCCGAACTTGGGCTGTAGTGCCATTGGATGGGATGTTATAAATAAATACATATATTTTACTTTTTATATCATAAAAGTGTTACAGCAGATTAGAAGGGATTAAAAGAAACCTTTACTCCCTGGAGGCACATAAATAACAGGACACTCGGCAAGTCAGTGTTGTAGATTTTACAGTAGTGACTGCTTATGACTCCTTGTGTACAATTCTTTGTAGTAACATTTACCATTTCTTTATAATGCACGTTCAAGTCAAAATTCTTATAAAATATTAACTGATTTGTGAATTATTTGTTCAGAATTGTATCTTTGGGTAATTATTATGCATATGTGACATGATTCTACTGTTTCAGGTAGATTCTGGATACCTGAAACATGTATACCTGGTTCTTGAACGTTTGGGCTTTGAACGGCGAAATGATTCAGACTGGGATGTTCTGTGGGCTCATGCATATCCTTTCCGTGTTTTATATTCCAGTCTTAAAAATCTCGAACCTCATCAAAAGGTACCAATGTGTCATCAGTTTTTTAAATATGGATTCCACTTTCCTGTAGCATTTAGGAAAACTTTGCATGTTAAACCATCTCTGTTTCTATCTCTTCAAAGCTTAATGCATAAAGCATAATGATATGCTTCTGGTGAGACTGTTTTTGACATATTTTGTTTCTTCTTTAGTAATTAGTGTTTATAATATTCCTTTATTAATGAAAAGAACATTATTAGGTAAACGAAAACTATAGAAGTGTGTGTTCCGTGAATCATGTTAGTTTCCTTCCAGTGTCCACACATAGCATTATGTATCCAACGTTCCACAAGTGTTTAAGACATTTCTTTTACGTAGCCTACTGATCTACAACCTGTAATCCATAGATTTGTTTTCAGCTCCCACACTGCATTTGAACATTAAAATGCATTTTTATATATATTTTAGTTTTGTCCACAGTGGCCTTTAAACTCCCTACACATATGGGCATGCATGCACTTGCACACACACACAGTACTTTCATTTTCCCAAGGTAGAAAGGTGCCGGTAATTGAATACAATGGTTCATTAATACTTTTGTATTTTTTGTTTACTTCTGTTATGTTGGAATAGGGGAGCGATAAATTTCATGCATGAAACATTCACTATTGATTCAGGCTATTAGTGTTTCTACTGAAAAATAACCACTCTGTGTGTATGTATCTTCTCTCAAATTAACTGGCAGTAGGAAAAGTTAACTGGAGTCTAGGTACTGTCACCCTTTAAACAAGCATCTGTTCTTATTAATGTTTGTCTTGATAATTCATGTATACGGTCAAACGTGGGCATTGATCACTGAATGAAATTGATTTTTGTTTAGATTGCTGTGAGAACCTGAAATATCACTGATTTATGTTTAGTTCTTGTGTTAAATCGGAACAGGTTGTGTGTATTTTCCCGCCTCAATGCACGTTCAGTTGTGCCCTGTTTCAGGTGAACCACTTTCCAGGATCTGGATATATCACACAAAAGGTTGATCTTGCTACTTCAGGCATTCCTTACATTCCAGTTGCCTTCAGGATCCCTTCTGATGTTGACAAGCTGTTTGAATATGTGAGTCCTTGATAGTATTTAAAAATGTGACCATTTCTGTCTGCATTTTCTGCTCCATCAGCAAGAGAATGAAAGTGCATAAGAGTTTTGTATTTTTATTATTGGCTGTATTTTATTATTATTGAATTGCAGGAACACATTTTAGAAGCACTTTGCAAAGTTAGCCAGGATCGTTAGCTTTCATTATGCTTTATAAGAACAAGACACATAAACATTGTATGTATTAGTGGTTGTAATTAATTTTTAATTGTCTTTTACTTTATTTCTGTGGGCAGTTATGATAACGAATCCCCTCTATACCATAGACTGTAAAAGTTGGGGCTTTGTACATGAGAATATTTGTATCCATTATGTGATGCAGATTACCGAGCATAAATGGGAAATGAACACATTAGTGGTCATTCACACTTTCAAGTCTGAAAAATGCTATATCTGTTGTGTAAGGGTAATTTAAAATTGTGTTCAGCTTTGAAAAACTTATGCTACTGGTATTAGGAAGGAAACTGTGAAGAGAAATGCAAATTTGTAAAGTGATGTGTATTTTTGTCATGTTATTTGTTTTAGGCAAAAATAAATCCAGAATCATTATTTGTTCAGAAGAGTAATGACCATAGAGGTGTAAGAATCACAAAGGCAAATGATCTGAACTTGAAAGCAGAAGGTACATTTGTTCAGGAATATGTTAGCAAACCCTTGCTTGTGGATGGGCATAAATTTGACATCGGAGTGTATACAATTCAGACATCCATTGATCCTCTGAGAGTGTACATTTACAATGGGGATATGATACTGAGGTAAGTCGGATTGTAAACTGTTAGGCAAAAGAAGCGGAGCCTATCTGCATCATGTCTGTGTGCATAACATTGCAATTTTTCCTTAAACAATGATAATGGTCGCTGCCTACTCAGAGTGATGATTTCAATGATGGTATAAACAACAGACATCAGTGAAGATTAAAATTGGAGATTTATTATTATTGATGAATTTGAAACTGATTAGTAACTCCTTTTGTTCTAATTAAATGCAAACTAAATGCCCTTCGAACCATATTATATGGGCCAAAAATGTTTAACAAAACCTACCAGTTAGAATCAAGGAATAATGCATTGCCCTTTCACTGTGCCATGAGTTAAGATTTATTACAGGAAGATTTTTTAGTAAATAAGGTGGAGTGCTTCCTTTTTTGCTATGAGTGAACACTGTGTCAGTTACCACCTTTTCTAGTTGGTCTAGATTGCAGTAACGCTGATTGAAGTTCATGTAACGCCATTACAGAAGGTGCTGAAAATGTTCCCCATTGGCTCGGTTACTCGTTCATACTTTTCTAAATGGATTTCAGCTTATACATGTTGTTCTCTGGATATATAGAACGCGTCAAGATTTCTCTGAGTTCTGCTATGTATGAATTGGTTTGACAGATTAGTTTTTTAATATCCCCAGTGAAAGGAGGTATCAGCTATAGAAATTAAATCTGACTGGTTTACTATGTGGATGCAAAGAGTGCACAACTGTGTTTTGTAAGGCCATAATTCCAGTAATTCTTCAATGGTTTGTGTGACACATTAACTTGAAATACCATTTCTGTGGAATGTTTTTTTTTACACAGTGCCTAAACTTCTTTCTGTTAATACCACGTAAGAGTCATTTGTTCACTGATACCTTGTGCCATACTGCAGATTTGCAATTGTAGTTATTTAACAGGTGAGAAGGTACATCAAAAGGTCCAGACTGAGGTCTGAACATGTTAACTTGTTTATAAATTCAAGATATCTGCCTTGTGGGTTGGAGCGCCTTGTAGTATGGTAGAAGTTTAACGAAATGTTTGTAAACTTCTGCTGTAGTGCATGGCGCTACAACCCAGAAGACAGAAATGTGTGTAATCACTGCTATGAGATCTTGAAATATCACCTAAGGTATTTTGTCTATATTTAAAAATATAAATTGAGCTTGTATTTGGGAAATAAATGGGAACTCAGTTTTAATTAGCCTTGTCTTGTCCAGTATTAAAAATGTCTGAAACTGAATAAAATTAAATTGTCTGTTATGAATCTTCAGTGTGTTTATTTTGTTTTATTTAAGTTAGTCATTTTTCTTTTAATTTTTCTTGCTTAGTAGCCATATGTTTATCTTACCAGGTGTTTCTTTAGTGTGTGAGAAAATATCACTGTTACCTGATAACAGTGAGTTAACTCGCTGACAAGTGCTTGGTTCATCTTGATTCTTCTATTTCAGATTCTGTCCAGAGAAATATCACCCCTTTGACCCTGATGTGCTTGATAAGTATGTCGTGGGAGATGATTACCTACCTACGTGGGAAGTGCCTTCTTTACAAAAATATTATGTGGACTTAGGTTTTTCCATGAAAGAGTCACTTACTGCTTATTTAAAAGACATGGGTAAGTAGTGATTTGGTTTTCAACCTTTATCATAGGGAATTTAAATCTCTGTACTGTGGTGCTGCTAGCCACGTTAATGGTTAGTGGTATGTTAGTGGAACACATGACCAGTTCAATTATGCATAAGCCTCAATGCATGGAAAGTAAGTATTAATAATATATAGATTATCTGTGTTAAGTAATGGGGTTTTAAATATATATTACAACAGCAATTTTACAATTAATTCCTTGTGCTGAAATACAGAGTTTTTTTGTTGGCATGGTAGAAAACCAAGCTGCTACTTGTCAGTCTGATTTCTACTCATTTAAATGTGTGCACTTTCACATCTAAATGAGGATACAAGGAGTTAAAAAAATTGGGTTATGATTTTGTTTTAAAACTTTCTGGTCCATAATAAGTAGAAAAATGCTGTCAGGAGAATTATGTTTGGTATCCAGAATATGCATCACTGTAAGAATTGTAGAAAGTTTTCTAATTTTAAATTTTTTTTATTTAATCACACTGCATTAGTAACTGCTACAAAAGCAGTGTTTCTTCACAATACCATGATTTTTCATGCTGTGAGTGTGGTAGGCATAGTTCATATATCTTGATGCATCTACCATTTTGCTCCAAATGTTATGAAGTATCAGTTTTTGAATGAATTTTGTAGAAGCTCTGATCATAAGTGGAATATTTGCTGTTTCTTTTATAAGTTCCTCCAAAATCATCTTTAGTTAATGTCACTCATGGAGAGTTGTAAGATTTGAGGTTTTCACAGCGGTGAGTATGAAGATTTCTGTCTTCTGGGTTGTTGCGCTGTGTAGTCCGGTCGATGTTAACCAACGTTTCAGAGGTTATACTGCCTCCGTCATCAGGACGATGAATATCATCAGACTACACAGCGCAATAACCCAGAAGACAGAAATCTTCATGGAGAGTTGTTAGCGTACTGCAGCCAGTGGATATCGTTTAGAATTTGCACTCCATAATGAAACTAACCCTTGTAATATGAAAACATTTAGGTTACACATTTGAGCAACCCATTACCAGTTTTGACCTCAGCTTAGCCCTAGAAGCTGACAACTTCAACAGTTTTCAAAATAGATAGGCTGGCCTATCAAGACACCACCCCTACCCTCTGAGATAAGGAATACCTTTAGATTTGTATATATGAAATTAGAAGGTTGCCCTTGCCTTTGTTTCAGAAGAGAGCCATGTAAGTAAAATACAGTTTTAACAAAGAGAGCTGCTTTGTATAGTTAATAATATAAGAGGTGAATAAAGGTTTTTTTATTATATAGGTAAAGATCCAAGCAAAATATGGGACCAGATAGATGATGCCTTAAGACGTGCCTACTTAAAAACAGAGCCATTGATGGTTAAGTCTGCTTCCAATTATAGATCAAAGCGAAATTTTTTTGAAATGGTACGCTTTGATTTTGTTGTTGATGAAGACTTGAACGTTTATATAATGGAGGTAAGACAGGTCCAAATTTAACTTTTTCATCACTGCATACTCAGATTTAAAATGTTTTCTTCATAGGTTGTTCCATGTCAAATAAACATAGCAATCGACATGACCATCTTTGTTTTCATTAAAATTTTGTGAGTGAGTGACAAAAATGAAATTTTATCTATGTGTGTTTATTAAAACCAGTCTTTGTTGATTTTGAAGCTTTAAATTTCCCCACATTCTGATTTACTGACATGCTTATAATAGTGGTCCTAGTTAAGATAGAGCACTCTTTCTTGAACCAATTTAAAGGTCTTAAGTGGGACATTTGTTAGGTTAGGAAACAGCAACATTTTGACCTTGGTCTTTGAACTTGAACCTTACTTATGAAAAATGTATAGCCAGATTTAATTAGTGTAAGACTTAAAGCTTTCATGGCAACTTAACTCAATAAAATATTTTTAGGAAAAAGCCATGTCAGTTGTGGGCTATTCACTAAGGTATTAAATTCAGTTTTTTATGCAAGTAAGAAATATTACCTGTAAGAGTAGCTATTTATAGTCTGTGTGAAGCCTGGTTTCTAGTTTCCCAATGGTAGATCAGGATTCCATTTCACTGACAGCGTATGTGTAACCCATTGTAGTTTTTGGATCCACTTCTTTAAGAAGTTTTGTAGCTTAAATGCATAAAATGTCTGACAGTGAATGATTCATGAAAGATGTACTGGGACCAGAGGAATGCAAAAATAATAGTCGAATTTCACTGTAATTCACTTGAAACACACTTGCAAGAATCCACTTTGTGTCTCATTTGCAAGTTACTAATTCTGTGATCTCTTCCACTTGATACTCTTCATTTCGCAAGTGTTGAATGCATAAGCCTCTGATAACACTTTTGTGTGTACTTGGGTTCTTGATGCAGGTTTGACAATGTAATTTTTGTGTACCCAGAATTGTTACAACTTTCCTGAACCTTTCTTTGAGCATCATTGATTCTTTGCTGTGGTCTTTAACATTAAAATATTCATTGGTGACTGAGGGCGTCTTTACAACAGTTCACTTGTTTAAATTTTTTCATAAATTGAGGTCAGAGGTTAAATATCAAGGTCAGAGTCTTAATATGTCCTAATTATGACTGGCGTTAAAACAGAAGCTGCGTTTAACACTCAATTAGTACAAAATTGAATGCTCTGTCTCAATTAGGACCGTAGATATGATCAATTTAGTGAATCAAAAAATGGGAAAATTGAAGCAAAACAGAACATCTTAGAATACTGCACCTCTGAAATTAATAGATACAGTAATATTAATAATATGGAAAGTAATAAAAATAGTAAGGCAACCCTACAAGCTTGCAGACTTTTATTAGAGTCATAGATTGTCATGAAAATTTTGCCCTTGAAGTATGTGTATTTGACATTGAATGAATCTGTGCGGGAAAGTTAAGGCTTTGCCCATATTTACATTGATTTTTTTCATTGTAACGTGTTTGGCAAGTGATCTTTTTATCTTCACAGCATAGCTGTTTGGTACAAATGTAACTTTATCAGCTGTTGCAGTTGGTTGGGAGTCTGGCGTAGATAATTACACGAAGTTCTCTGTTGCAGGCAAACATGTCTCCCAACTTGTCCTCCCAACATTTTCCTCCCAACAGTATGCTCTATGAACAAGTTCTCTTCAACACATTAAGCCTGGTTGGAGTAGGACGGAAGGTACATGGAGATTCTCTTAGTCCAAGGTACGTAGAGCTGTGTAAGACTTGTAATTCAGAAACTTTTGCATTGTAAACATTTGGTACAGTCTTTTGTGTCTACTGAGATTCAGAAATGTTAAAAACTCATGCCAAATGCAGTAGTTAATGATCCTGAGAGTAACAGCTTTTCTAAAGTTAAATTGTCCCAACATAAAATAATAAGTATGTCTGTTAAGGTTTGTGTCGGAAGGCGGTACATATGGGGCGGATGATATATTGAAACTTTATCACAGATGTGAAAATATGTTAAAAGTGACTTTGATTGAATAGGTGAAATTTCAGTAAAAAAAAAAAAGCACAACTTAAGAAGTTTGAAGCTAGCACAACAATACTTGGAACAGCATTTTAAGTGATGTTGATTTTATATTCCAGACATTACTCTATAACAGTTTTGTAGTATTGAATTCAATTTTTTTTCTCTCATTACTATCTTAACTCTTCCTAAGCAGAAACCAGATATATCTGTGCCTTTCGTGAGGGAACCAGGTGTATCCGTAGTTTACAAAATGTTCCGATAAACCAATTTCTCTGCCATAAGAAGTTGTAAGGTATTAGTTCTGGTAATAGTGATTATGAAATAAGTGATCCTGTTACCAGTGAGAGCAAGAGTGGCACAAGTGACTTGCAGTTTAACAGGAACGAAAGAGGTATATGACCGGCTTCACACCTTGGACCGAATACAGTAATTTCAGTGCAAAATATTAAAATTTGGACTTTAAATGTTTGTACTCTCTGATAATACCAGTATATGTGTGTGTGTGTGTGTGCACATGCCCGCGCACGTGCATTCTGAAAAGTAAATCAACTGTCACTAAACAAACCATCTGGATTTGAAGAATTAATGACAGACATTTCTGTGTGCTTTGTCAGGTCAAGTTCTGAAGAAACTATGCAGGTAACAGAAAAGAACCTCATGGTATATCCTGCCGTGTGTGCAAGAAAGCTTTGTCGCAGCAGCTGTGTGTCACCTGACTGCCAGCTTTGCAGGCCCTGCCTAACTGCGGAGACCGTGGACGTGTTGAAGGCCGCTTATCTGGAACACGTCAATCGTCAGGACTGCAAAAGAATCTTTCCTCCACACTTGGTGAGGGTTCACTTTGTTAAGGAATTGTTCAACAATTAATTCAAGGATAACTGGCATTTATGCATTAAGAAACATATACTAATGATACAATAGTCAGGGCATGTTGTAAATAGATTGGGCTTCATTTGAGCTGGAATAAAAGGTTGTTGGGCTTAGGCAGCATAAGGGTAACATATTTGAAGACATGCTTCAGGCTTCGGCTAGGCCAGGTGAAATTCTAAACATTGGTCCATGCGGACCTCTACTTTTGATACCAGTTGTAATGGAAATCAGTGGTTACACTGCTGTAATTTCTTTTAAAATTGAAGATGTATTTATTGCACACACTGTTACAGGTGTTTCCTTGATTAATGCTGTGTCAGTTAACATATCACAGTCTTGATTACAGATGCCCAGACTCTGGTCTTGTGTTCAGTGTAGCCGCTCGCATATTGAAGTTCTCACTGTATTTCTCAGTCGACCAGCTGAGACTGGATACGTGACTTTATCACAACTGGCTCAAAGGCACCATAATTCCCCTTATGTAGATTCAGAAACTGTTTCTCAGACCGTTCCATTTTTCTACGATCAGCTAGAAACCAGGACAAGAGTCCAAATAATGCTTTCACATAAGCCTTGACTAACATTGCTGAAAAATGGTGGACAATAGGCAGTGGATGTAGTGGGGTGTGTGTTTGCTGACCAGGCATGGATTCCCACACTGCATGCAGGTCCATGACAGTATATTAGCCTCTCTTCACTTTCAGCTGGCATTCCCATGAGACCAGTTTTATCTGAAAATCTTTAATAGAATTGTAAAGGGTGTGAATGTGTTGGGCTTTGCCTGAAGTTATGTACTTGTTCAAATGCCCAGAAACATCAACAAGGAATCCACCATTATACATCCATTACGGTGCCTGCAACTATTTCACAGACTTCTCTTTTTATTCCATGGACTCCTTTAAGCAAATATATGCAGGTAAACCTCGATTTGCGCCGATTCAGAATAACGCTGCTTATGAAACCAGCAAGTCAAAAAGTGAAGAAAAAAACTATCATTTATAACGTTTTACAATGTTTCTCGTACGGTTTCTTATACTAAATCGTAATTCTTACATCACTGATTTTGAATAAAAATTATAAATACAGTCACCTCTGCACTCATTGCTAAGTAGTTGCGAGATAATCTCCTAAAAATCCGCCAACCTTGCCCAACAGTCACGTGAGCATTGGTCACTCTTCTACGGTGAGTCATTTGCATTCAGCCTGATAAGGGAGTAAGGAAAAATGCGCTCAATTTGCTTTTTGTTGACACGTTGTATGCGCTGAAAACTGTGTGCTAAATGTGTTTGTGTTGTTGTTCGACCACTGTTCTGCATTTATATTTATTATATTCTATATTTATAAATTGTAGAAGAGCCACCATGTCTGGTAAGAGAAGTGAATGTGTTGCTGTAGGTCTATTGTGTTAGAAGATAAGATGGACATAATTCATAGAATAGAAGGTGGTGATACCCGTCGTAATGTGTGCAGGAGTATGAAGTTGCCTCCTTCCACTGTGACTACCATAATGAAAAATTCATATAAAATAAATCAGTCAATGCAACAGGCTACCAGAGTAAGTGCAACACAATTGAGTTATAGCAGAAGTAAACTTTTAGAAAGAATGGAGAAATTACTGTTGCTATGGGTGGATGACATGAATCGGAAAAAACATTCCCTTGGCTGAAATTGCTATCACGGAAAAGGCGAAGTCAATTTTTGAGGAACTTATGTCATCAATGTTTGGGTGCCGGGAACGCACGTCATTGACGTCCCATTGATTCACGTCATAAAAAAAGAGTTTCAATTTATGCTGATTCCATTTACGCCTATTTGTCCAGGAACGCATCCCCGGCGTAAATCGAGGTTTACCTGTACTTCTGCATTTTGCTGCAGCTCAGGTAAAAAAACCACACTAAGCAAGTTTTGTAACTGCCCGTGGTTGAGGTATTTGGACCAGATAATATTGGTAACAATACTCACACATGTTGAAAGCTGGGGAAGGATTTTGCACACAGATTTTCTTAGTGCGCTATACAGTGGAACGTTACGATATTGGTCCTTGATTTGTCTGTATCTTTTTTTATCATTACTGCAACTCTTCCTCTGTTGCATAACAGTACTGAGGCACTATTTGTAATTAGGACATTATTGATTCAAAAATTAAAGAACATGCCTTTTTTTTAAAGTCCACAAAGAAGTATTTGAAAGCCTGCATTTCTTGAAAAATTTTGCTTTACTACAGGAAAACAGAAACATTCTGGATTAATGGTTTTAGTATATTTTACTAGGTAGCAAGAAGTAAAAATTGTGTTCTGTTAAAATTATTTCAGACTGAAGAAGATGCAAAGAGGAGTATCAGTTTAGATGAATACTCACCAGAGAATCAGCTGATGTATCGATGGTTTCAAGGGAAATGTCTCATTGACCGCACATGGTGTTGATTTGCAACCGCATTCTTCTGTTGTCAGACGAGGTATAAATTTTTATAAAATGGTAGTATGTGGTTTGTTTCGTGGTAGAAGTAGAAAACTGTGCATAATTTACAAACGGAGCCTCGTTGTTATGTTTTGTTCTGAACAACGTGGTACCATTAAGGAAATTCTTTGTCTAGAATACCATAAGTTCGTTCCGTACAGAGTTCAAGAATATAATTGAACAAGGCAGGAGAATTATAAACTACAGTGTTTGGTGAGGATACATAAAACAAAAACCTACAACATTTAATAAGGATGTTACATAAAGGGAATATAGGTAAATAGACTGCTTACCAACGTTAGTTCTTCGTAATCGTACCAGCCTCCTCTCTCTCTCACACGCGCACAGACAGACACAAACATACATATATTCTCTGTATGGCAAAATTTCAAAATTTAGAAAAGTACGGTGGATCAAGCGGTGATCTACACATGCCATTGTATGACATCACAAGCATCACAAAATTGCGTTCTAGTAAGGAGTTTGATAAAATTTAAATCGGGGGTGTCAACTTGCAACCTGAGGCACCTCTTCACGTGGCAACTTGAACATATCAGTAAGTAACATATAACTAGGGTCATTCGTAGGGTATAGAAAATTTGGGCAGATGCCCAGGGCCTTGCAGTTCTGTATGATGGTATTTTATTTTGGTTTCAGTCATTTTGATTTTGTTGAAAAGTGGATTCATTATTTGGTAGGAATGTTGTGCCGAAAATAGTCACGAGGAACAGTTGGCTAAGACCTCTCACTATTTTAGTAAGATATTGCAAATATTACTTATTCTGCGTTTTCCAGAGTGACTTGATTAATCGACTCAGAAACAAAGGAAAATCATTTGGAAGCTATTGATCGGCGCTGGACGAGAGTAACGACATGAGTGATTCTGCTTAGTTGTTAATTATCATTTGAGGCACAACAGAATCGCTTGACGTGGTTGACTAGCTAGTCTTAAGAGTTCATGTGACGTAACAACGGTTTTTGAGTGTGTCAAACCATAAAGGAACTTGATCTGCCTTTCCAATTTCAAACATTTTATTGGAGATAGATGTTCAGAATGGGGGGGGATCATATACTATAAAAAAGTCTGTTGGTTGAGTCATGGGACTGTTGAAACTTTCTTAATTTTGAGTCTAGAAATTAGAGCATTTGAGAATGAAAGTTGTGGTTGAATTTAACGATTAAAAGTGCCTTTGGGATTCGGAATTGTTATATGATATAAGCCATCATATAAGTGACTTAAATATCAAATTTTAAGGTCAACAGGAATTTATTTCTGATATGTTTAGGGCTGTCAGAGCATTTGATATGAATCTGTTTTGGAAACGGTCGGAAAAATGTAAAACTTTCGTAATGTTTCTTACTGTGATTTGCTTCATCAGGATGGACCATTAAGTGTTCCCTTTCCAAATCTCTGCGCTGTGAAAATGACTGTTTCCTTGGCCGAGAGTTTCAAAATGATGCTCAGTGACTTTCAAATCTATTCTATAAATATTCATATCTTTGAAATCCCATTTTATGTTGACGTCAGTGATGCTACGGGAAGTTGCAGCTTAATTGTCTGAACTAAATATGACTCAATTTTGCGTGTTATTTTGAACCAGGAAGCGTTAATTACCATTTGTTTCTTTGCCAGTATGAGGTTTCACAGTAGATTATGTTGGTGGAGGGTAAAATATTAGAATGGTTGGAGTTTGGGATGGTTTAAGTTAAGTAGAGTTTATGTGCGTGCATAATAGTTGTTTGGTTCATTTTATTTATCGGTAAAGGTGAAAGAAATGTATTATAGGTGTAATTAAAGTACACAGTTTCCAAGGGACCAGAGTACAGAAACTAATTCAATATACTGATGACTCATTCGTGTTTAAAGTATGGTCTCCAAGTGAGAGGGAAGACATTTTGCTCTTTATTTTTTTTTCCCTTGCTTAGAATGTTCTGGCGGATGCTAAGTAGCAGCACTTTGTAGTAGGTTTAAAAGCACATTATCGGCGTAATGATACAGAACATTTGCGACGATCCTGAAATTTGTTATTAGGTTTCTGGATTGTGTTACACCCAGTTGGTATCCCACGAGTTCTATTTATATAGTTTGTGCCTTACTGCATTGTATTCGCTCATCTTTCTGCAAAGGTTCGAAGGTTCGTCGGTACGCATGGTTATCGCACGTTTAAGTGGTCCTCATCTCGTGATTTGACTAAAACAAATGCCATAATTAATTTTAAAAGTAAAAGGTCACTTTTTTGTGTTGTATTAAGAGAGATGGAAGTAAATGGGAAATGGTGAATATTACATAATGAGAAACTACAGTGTGTCCACAAAGTCCCTTCGGGGTTTTGAAAAATTGTGGCGCGCAAACAAATTGAGCTAGCTACATGCGGTTTGCGGCAGATTACAGTGAAACTCTGGAAGTTTTTTTACTGACCTCAGTAGACCTCAATGTGGGCTCCCTTGGTAGCACGGAGAACGTCCAGACGATATTCGAGCTCTTGCCATGTTCTGTGGAGCATGTCCGCTTGAATAGCCGAGATCGCAGTCCTGATACGGGTCTTCAGGTCATCAAGTCCGTTAACTGGTGTTCGGAACACATTGCTCTTGACACAACCCCACAGGAAAAAAATCCATAATCTGCCGCAAACCGCATGTGGCTAGCTCAATTTGTTTGCGCGCCACAATTTTTCAAAATCCTGAAGGGACTTTGTGGACACACTGTATATAATTTATACAGCTTATGTAGTAGCGTCTTACAGTAATGATGTGGAATTAGTTGGGGAAATATCTTGGAAAGAGGCAAGTTGGAAGACAAAGAGGATAATATTAAGCTGGATGTTTTGAAATTAGGTTGTGAGAATGTCAGTCAGATTTGTTATACTCAGTATCATGTCCAGTTTTTGAAAATTTTGGATCATTTATCAGTAAGTTCCTCTAAAGTACATGAGTCCATTACTAAAATTAGTGTACAGAGACATCTTTTCTCGTACAGCTGTTACAGTAGCATGAATTGAAAGAATTCAGGAGAACGGTTGTTTTCAGCAAACGACATTGCAGGTCAGACTAATTGCCATATTGACGACTGGAGAGTGAAGTTAGGAATTCTGGATATGACAGAAATTTGTCTTGAAAACACGTTATCTGTTATAGTTTATTTGCTATCGCTTTATTACAAAGGATGTGTGTCTGTGCCTGGTTTTGGAACTGCTATCTAAGTCGTATTTTGGCATCGTAAAATTATGTGAATGGATCCAATTTAAATTTTTGTCTGGTCATTGTATGGCCCAAACTTATTTATTGCTCAGTTTTATGCTATTAATCTTAGCATGCAAATGTTTTAATATGATATTTATCTGTTATATACTTAAGATATATATATTTTTGTATGTTAACTGCAAATTATGCTTTTATACTTTTTTTTTATAATTTTATAATGAATTGTTTTAATTTGATATTTCGTGTGGTCTGTATCCACTGGCCAATTCTGACTTCCACAAATATCCTTCCTTCTGATCGCACTTTTGCATATACTCCATTATTTTATGTTTTTCCTATGTCATTTCTCCTAGTATATCCACATTTCCTCTTCTTACTAGTATTCTTTACTTGTTTGTCGTGCTGCATGTGACTAAGTTTCCGAAAATGTTAAGTGAATTTCGTCATTGACAGTCATTTGTCTGACCAAGTTGTTTGTTCGGCATGGCCAGTCCAGTTGTATCAGTATTATAATTCATACAAGTATTATCACTTCATTATTTCATAATTTACGCAGTCAAAAGCTTTTTCTATGTCATGGAAAATTCCTCCAACATGCATTATTTAAAAATAAATTTTAGTGCAGCGTTGACTTGAAGGCTGCGTCTCTAGTGGATACACCTTTCCATAAGTGAGCGTTACAGAATAGCAAAGAAGTTACGTGGAAAATGTGCTATTGTCTTTAGTAGCAGATATTGTATCAAATGTTGCAATTGCTATTTGATGCAAACAAATAAATAAATAAAAATGTGTTGCTAGCCGCTTCTTCGTACTGCGCGGAAGAGAACCGAATTCGATTCGACCTTTTCCAAATGTGCATTCACTTGTTACGTTAGTGAAGAAGAAGAAGAAGAAGAAGGGAAAAAAAGTTCCTATGTTGGCGACATGTCTCACGTCAAGAAAAAGTAAGCGATTTTCCGAAGCTGCGATGTCTACGATGAAGTGATAAAGGAAACACAAAAATGCAAGGCTAAATTATAAATAAATATAAACATTTTGGTGTTTCTTTGTTGAAGTGACATTTTTTATTTTCGTTCGGTGCTTAATAACTTATTTCTGCTAAGAATGCTTATGTTTTTTATCCCGTCCAAAAATTAACTGTCATCTCAGCCGCGTTTTGGCAACAATGAAACGCGCGATCTCTCTAGAAAATTTTATAACATTCCTGCCCAGGACGGGGCTAAAACCCGCCATCTCTTGTGTTTTAGGGATCGAAGACCGTGCGGATTGCCGGCTTTAACTTGTCACACGGAAGCATGACCTTGATGCCTTAAGGGCGTCAGTGTCCCGGACTTCCATAAATTAAACTTCCTTCTGATGTAGCCAGCTTTCAGGAAATTGCGATAGGTCGATATCGACTGTGGTTTGCGTTGACGTCACAGGAACTGTTTTCATTTGGAGGTCGGCAACTGTGTAATTAACCTCAACTGCTACACTCGTAAGTGTGTTTAGTTAACATTATAAAATGATGCGGTACAAACTATATGTTCTATTTTTAATGCATATTTGAAGGTTTAGTTAGTGGTTATATTTTTTACAGCAAAACAGCGGTTGAATATCCAAATTTGGAATGGTAGTTTACTTCATTAAATAATTATTCATGTGACAATTTCTCAAGAAATTTACTATAAAGCATCAATGGAACTTCAAGAATTTTAAAAAATGAGGCGTGGTTTAAACAAGTCACTTTTGTATTTTAATCTCCAAGGGCCATTTTCGTTTCGCTTTGCTTTGGAAATACGCCTAATTGGTTCCAACTACGTAAACCAATTTTGTAAGATCCTTCAGAAGTTCTATTTGGTTAGTATGGATTAGGATTCTACGTGAAAGTCGAACTGATTTTCTCAAAAAAAAAAGTGTACATGCATAACACGAACCCTATATTTCGTGTAGATGGCCAAAAGTGGAAATGTGCATACATTTATTTTTACAGCGAACAATAACGCGAATAAATTGTGACATGTGCGGCTGTTGCACAACCAATGGACGCCGGAGAGTCAAGAGAGACTTGCTACTAGCAGAGAAAGCTCTTCCCCTGCGTACCCCACTACCAGTAGCAAGCGTTACCCTCCCTCTTGGGGATTTCACAGCTGATGTCAATGGCGTTAAACCTTCTGGGATTTTCACCACGCTTGTCGCTGTGAGCAGCTAGTCGTTTGGGTTCAACTATGGACCGTAGATAAGATGGTAAATAACACAGTAATCAGAAGAAGTTTGATTATAAAGTGAAGTCTGTCGGTATGTCAACACTCATTCGAGCGCCATCTTGAAGAGCAGGCCGGTCAGAATACCATTGTCTCATCACGTGTGTGTGCAAAAGTCAAAGTGGAGGTGCAATTGAACATATTTTTCCTTTTCTAAGATCAGCTTGTGTCTTGCCAGAACATTTCACATTCAGATCGTTGTGTTCACTCCCAGGGGAACTACTTCGAGGGTGATGGATGAATTTAATACCTGAGATAAGTGTACGGGTTTTTATAAGCGCAGTCTTGAAACTTTCTGATCGCACCTCGTATGCCGTCTGTTGTAGACACGCATGCGCTTACGAAATATGCGTCTCTTTCTGTTACGACATCTTGGACAGCACTGTATTTATACCAGATGACAATCCTTTGATCTATTAGGTAAATTAAACCTTGTAAGTTTAAATCTGTTTCATGTACTGTTTTAGTGTGCGCTTGCGTGAGTGTAGTATGTATGCCGTCTGTGGTAGACACGCATGCGCGTACGAAATATGCTACATCTTGGAAAGCACTGTATTTATAGCAGATGACAATCCTTTGATCTATTACGTAAATTAGAAATTTGTTTTTAAACTGCCTTAAATGTTCATGGGAATTCGAAGCACAGGATTTTATAAAAGCGATTGTTGGTTGGTTTCTGTAACTGATATTAAGACCTCAGCTATTGTGTTGCGTTTTATGGAAGTGGGGTTAGAAGTGACCTTTTTTTGATTCTGTCGTGCTATTTCCGGCTTACGGCACAGAAGATAAAATATTTGTGATCGTTTTTTGAGCACTCTAGCAAACATTGAGAATTCATCCATTCTTTTTCGCGTTATGAAAGGGCTGTAAGAGCAACTATTTTAATTCTTTCTAACTTACGGTATAGAAGATAAACAGTGTTTGTGAATACATTTAAGCAAAGGTAATTCCCCACATACTCAGCAGTTTACTTATCTATTTGTTAACACGTGGGTACAAAAGTAACTTTCCTTTGTACATTTCTCCTTAACTGGAGACTCATAATGCAGAGTTGTTTGGCATCTTGTGATATTAATTCTAGGCGAACAATGTTAATCAGATTAATGATTTGACCGAACGTATTCTATTAGACAGTGTTATAACCTCCACATTAAGTGTTATTGTATTTTGTCTCTTTGCGGAACTACTTTTTGGGGGCAACCGCAAATACCATAGTACTGATAGACTAGGGCTCGATTTTGGGCTGTTACGCCATAGTAGTAGTAGTAGTATAACCGTAACTACGGTGTCCAGCTGCAGACACAGCAAGGCTTAGAGGCTCGTACTGTACGCGGTTGATTTGTCAACGCGGGCTCCATGACATCAGCAGAGTAGATCCAAAATGGCTGCTCCCTTGGAAGCATGCACGAAGGAAGAACAGCGTTCTGTAATCTGTTTCTTGATTAGCCAGGGTGCGAGACCCATCGAAATCGATAGTTCCAGGAGTTTTACGAATGGAGTAGGAAATTTAAGAATGTCGTCTCTGGTGTGGCCGATATTCCGGCCTGGAATGAAGCGGGCAAGTAGACAATGGCGCCATTACACCTAGCCAAAGCCCCTAAAGAAATCTGCACGCAGGCAGAAGCAGAGAAAGTGATGTTGACGCTGTTCAAGGATCACCAAGGCCTATTTGTAGACGACAGTCACTCGTTCTACATACTGTGACCTCCTTAGGAGTCATAGGAAATTAGCAGTCAGGTCAGAACATCGTGAATGTGTCTAACTTGTGTCTTGCTGCAGCATGACAACGCTGGGCCACGTACTGACTGTGCGACCATCGAGGACATGCATTTCGAGTGACTCAACCATCCTTCATACTCTCTGACCTCGCCTGTTAAAACTACCATGTATCCGGGTCACTCAAGGAAAGACATTGAACGCGACTGGGACGATGTTGAAAAATTACAAAGCTGTACGGAACTGGGGTTTATACAAAAAACCGGTTTTCGAATTTCTACAAAAATTAACACAGTAAAAAATATTTATACTTGTATTAAAATTTTCCAGTTTATTTAATATTTATGGAACTACAAAAATATAACAAAATAAAATATACTCCATACAAAACCAAATAAAAGAAAACTAAAATAACTAAAATCCGTACGAAATATAACTTATAAAATTTTATTTCATTTAGTATTTTTCTTCAGGAAATATGATTTCAATCCGATATATTCATCATCGGAATCTGTTTCCATACAAGAATTTGGATATATTCTAGACAATATTTTTCCAGATAACTTAATAATATCGAGTTTCGAAGCTATTGGAAATACACTAGAGTTCTTTGTTGAAATGTTTTGTGGATTTTGCAAATATAGCAAAAGGGTTACCAATCCAACTTGTCTTCTTTCTTGAATTCGTACTTCTAAAGCATTTAATAATTTGGAACTAATTTCAGTCTTTAATTTTTTTAGTTCATTTAACAGAAATTTTTACATATTAATTCTAGTATCTAAAACCGGTTTTTTAAATTTTAAAAAAACTTTTCGAATTTTACAAATTTATCCAAAAAACCGGTCTTTAAGCCCGGTTTTTAAAAACCGACAAACCCTATACGGAACCAATCTGCGATATACAATCTGTGAAAAAAATTTAAGGTTTTAATTTGACTCGCCGTTGTATTTTGGCTGTTAACGCATCCACTTACGAGGAACCATACGTCATCACTACAAAGAACGTTTTATAAAACGTCTCTACCCCCTCGAATGAAGTCGTGAGTTTACTCGGAACTCCATGTTTTTATATTTTAAACAATTATTCGTATTGTGCCTTGTTATGCAGATAGGCTGCCGGTTATCGGAAACCCCACCGTTGTTCTAGCTGTCCACGAAGCTGTTATTACTGCTGTCGGGAAGTCCCGTGTAGATACAGATATTAGTATCCTGAAACACAAAATCCGTTTCAACGAAGTCCTGCTCGCTCATTCAAATGAGGGCAAAATTGTACTTGGAAGCGCATAATATGGACGTACGTCATTTATAAATAACCGTTCGAACTATTTTGAAGTTAAAAACCGTTAATTCAGGAATCATTTTTACGTACGTAAAAACTTGGACCTCAAACATTTATAGAGAACAGAAAATAATACGATTGCCTTCGATTACAGGATCTTAGACGAATTCGAATTTGCATGTTTATCTCTAGGACATTCGTGGACCAATTCTTATCATCCTCTTGATTGACAGTGAAGTTCTTCGGGTATGATAATACAGTGGTACATCAGGCTAGGCGAAGTGCTGAAAATCAACAAAGATGTTTTGCTCTGAGACTGATTAAAAAAATTAATTATTTTTTTTGTTTACGAAAATGGCAATGGCCACGGTAACAGTTCTGTGCGATTATCGTATGACTTTTAACGAATATCTGTTAATTTCAAAATATGTCAGACACTTAGCTTGTTTAATGACGTTTCATCTTCGTAGGTTATATGAATTTCCAATGGATGGGATGACGAATAAGCAAGGAAATACGTGGTACTGACCTGTCTGATCAATTATCTCGGAATCAGCGTGAAAAGACTATGGAGAGATGACCCTAAGGAGAGATTCGAACTGGGAACCTCCTTAATGCACGCAGTCTTTGCAGGGACTGAAGAAGGCAATCAGAAACCCATTAGTTAGGATATCAGGGAAGTGGGCTGAGGTTTTAATTCGGAACGTCCCAAATTTGAAACGGGAGTGCTGTCCACTCCACGACGACGACGACGTTAGGTTACAGGAACTGCTTCTGCCAACCTTAGTATCATCTGGACCCGGCGTTCAAGTCACTGGGTAGCACGAAGGACGTTTTAATTCCGTTGCAGTTCGCTTGATGTTTGTGGTTACTAATGCATCCTTAACACACTGACGACCTTGAAGAAACAAGCAATCACATAATTGAATGATAACACGTGATAAGAATAATGACATACATCGTCGATGTAAGCTCACATCGTTCTTTGAATACCTGTGTTTTATATTTGACTGAACAAGTTGCATCGACGTCAAGGTTCCGAAAAAATGACTACGATATTAGTAAGGAGATAAATTAAAGAATTTTTGTCCTCTGAGGTGATGCAACGGATGGTTCGAAACAGGTTAAAGAAATGTATTTCCAATTCATTTGAATAAATGGCTTTTCACTTTTCCGGTTACCCTGAAAGTGGAAAGTCATGATTTGTAAGTAGCTCGTCGCATTCTCCACAAGCTTCTACAAACTAAGAAACTGCATGGAGAGACGTTATTCTTGAAAAATTAGTAAGGAAACGCTCACCTTTTATGAAATCAGAAGCTTCATTACCGTGTCCACAAGAGTCTGCCACCGGCCCCTATCGGGTAAGATGAACCATCCACTCTGTTCCATTACGATCCATTTTAATATTATCATTCCATCTGTGCCCAGATCTTCCGAATAAAATTTTTGTAACGATTTCTCCACGTCTCCCTTCCTCACATGCGTGCTAGGTTCCCCACCCGGGCCATTTTTTATTGTATAAACGAATTTGGGGAATACGAAGCTGGTAATTCAGCTCCACAGTTCTATAGACTGATGACGCGTACCATTGCCGATCTTCGATGTCTGTGTGGAATTACGCAGATTTTAAGAAAGTGTGTCATATTTCTGATTCTTGTTCCCGAACTACTTAAATGCGTTTGCGATGACACGGTCGATAACAGGCACGAGAATGAATACACTCGTTCTGATAAACATCTTCTGTTTTATCAAAATAAGGCATTAAAAATTAAAATTTAATATCAAGTCTCCGAAACAATACAGGACCAAAGATAAGGCTGAAGATTTTCTGTCTCCTCAAATTCCTTCCATATTTTCTGTGTTAGTCGCTAGGAGATACCAAATTTGTAGTTTAATACGTAAAGCATTGATTTATCGCTGTCCAACGACAGTTTTTATTTATTTATAGCAATACAAAACGTACGTGATAATATTTTAAATTCCAACTGGTTAACGTTCTTTTAGCCGATTTGAATATAAAATGAAGGACTTTTTTTTAAAATGCTGAAAAACTGCTCTATGCACGAAAACAAAAAAAAATATGTCTGTAAATACGGGTCCTTCGATTTTAAAATTAAATTTGCTAAGGGATAACAGTGTAATCTTTCTTGAAAGTTCTTATTGGCAGGGGGGGGGTTTGAACGCTTCGTTATCAAGCTTTGGCCCTCAAGATCACCTGACTTCACAGGCTTGATTTTTATTGTGTATGCTACGTAATTTAATGATATAGCAGAACTAAAGGTGTTCCAATTAAAACACAACTTTAAGGTAAATAGGTAAAATTAATTAAGTTTTTCTTCCGTGGAGTCCAGATTTTAAAAGGCATATACCGTTTAAAATGCTTACGATTGGGATGTAATACAGAGTCCATGCCGAGACGAGCGAAGTCTGAGGTTGAAGATCAAAGATTCTGGACATCTTATTAAAGATGCCAAGTTTTGGAAACAATCCTCCAAGGACCATAATAATAAGTAATATTGTTTATAAAAGTAATTGGTATACATTTTGAAACGGAAACAAATCCCGAGTATGTGTTTGTTTATTGTCAGATTCGAACACGGAACCTTCAGATCAGAATGACGATGAACAATAAATCACGGAAAATAAAAGAAATACAATATTTAGACTTGATAATTCGATCTTGAACACGTCTTCTGTTCTGCTATACAGACTGCTCTGTGAGGGAACCAGGTCTACCAACCGAAGAAACACATTCACAGGGGTTTTGCTTTCGAGGGATTCCGGAGAAGTCATTAACATGTTTTTATTCAAATTAGGCGACATATTGGTGTCTTGTTTACCATACGTCTGGCATAAATCGTTATTGTAATGGGAGGTACAGAAAAGCCACACCAGGGCACCGGAATTACGACGCCAGCGCTGTACTTTTACATCACTTCCGGTGTGGGACTTCGAAACTTTTAAGCGCTTGGGGTTTCTTTTTGCACAGAGTCTACAATGTAAAGAATTGAGTTTTATTATTTGAATGTTTTTGAAGGTTCACGTTAATGTTTTTCTTTTCTTTTCAATAGATGTTGTTTGTCGACGTATCTTAACTGTATTTAATTGTTGGCTTTACGAGACGATTCTGAACAGGGTTGTTTTAACTATGCTGTGAATTGATTTGAACCAAATATAAAGTATAAACACAGAAAATATTCTGTTTTTGTGTCACATACATTTATTTCATTGTTTTACGAAATATTTCAAGTATGAATTAAAGCAATCTAAAATGTGGAGTTGGAGTTATTGTTGTAACTTGCAGATACACATTCATTTTTCTGAATAATTGATTTCCAGAAATGGAAAATGATCAAATATTATTTACATTGTTCTTATAATTCTGAACAAATAAATAAGTTACATGAATCAGCACCAATGTTCCAATTGTTGTAATGTCTGCATTTGATAGCATTCTGGATTATATTACGATGATGATATTTTGTGTTCCTTCGCCGTGCCGCGTGTGCCAGAAATTACTGATTCTATCACCCCAATCATCCATATTCATATCACCGTGATAACCTCAAATCTTGAGTTTAAATAGTTCGTTTATGACGTCTGAATCTTACAAGTAACGCGTTACACCTTGTAACACAAATTAGACGTGAAGAAATTTTAATTAACAATAAACGAACCATATTTATGTTTACGTATACTTCAGATTTGACCTATAAACCCAGTTTTAATTGTCATTTGTTGAGGTTTTTCCACGTGTTTGTCTCATTCCTGTGGTTTAGTTTGCTATCATGAACTACAAACAACAATAACATGACACAGACCATTCAATCAGTCATCCTGATATTCTTATCTCTATTTGTTATACGACGATTATTAAGATTTTTATAATTTTTAACTTTTCTATGATTAGATATATCGTAGCATATTCGATAGGAGTATTCAGTCTTGTCGTAAGATTGGAATGTCGTTGCTGGATTTACGTTTACATCGATCACTGATATGCTGACGTAAGTGTCATAATTAGGAGCTGTAATTGCGTGATTGTTCAACGGCTGACTGGATGAGAGGCTGCTTTCCTGAAAGCGTGGCCTTGCTGGCTGACTATCCTTTTGATCGACTAGGTGGCTGGTTACTGGGAAGACCTAGACGTAGATGGGAGGATAATGTGAGGCGAGATCTATGGGAGATAGGAGTTGAAGGAGACTGGATTTTGTTGGCCCAGGACAGGTCCGTTGGAGGGCTTTGATTAATTCGGTGATGAACCTTCGGGTTACGTAAGCCATCTGGTTTGTTTGGTCCACTATTTGGGAAGCCTGACGGGAAGAGACCGCTGGGGAGACCTAGACGTAGATGGGAGGATAATGTCAGGCGAGATCTATGGGAGATAGGAGTTGAAGAAGACTGGATTTTGTTGGCTCATGACAGGGTCCGGTGGAGGGCTTTGGTTAATTCGGTGATGAACCTTCGGGTTCGGTAAGCCATCTGGTTGGTTGGGTCCACTATTTGGGAAGCCTGAGGGGAAGAGACCTCTGGGGAGACCTAGACGTAGATGGGAGGATAATCTCAGGCGGGATCTATGGGAGATAGGAGTTGAAGGAGACTGGATTTTGTTGGTCCGGTGGAGGGCTTTGGTTA